>ML821890.1:96468-113180 GCA_009831015.1 Picea engelmannii
AATGGCCTAAAGCCGACATAATTAAAATAACATTACTAATCTAAATTACAACTAATGGCCTAAATCCAACATAAATAAAATAGCATTACTAATCTAATATGCCCCAATTAAGGGGTAATGAGCCAATATTAGGGCTTAACACTTCCATTTGACCATCAGTCTGGGGATGATAAGCTATGCTGAGATGCAATTGGGTGCCTTGTAGCTTGAACAGTTCTTGCCAAAAATTTCTTGTTAAATTTGGGTCATGATAAAAAACAATAGAGTGTGGCATGCCATGAAGCTTGAAGACTTGATACATGAAAATTTGAGCCACCGTGGATGCTGTAAACGGGTGTTGAAGAGTGCATAAATGAGCATACTTTGAAAGGCTATCAACAAACACCACGACAACTGATTTATTTGCCAATTTGGGTAAGCCTATAATAAAATACATAGAGATATCCTTCCAAATAGAAGGTGGAATCGGAAGCCATTGTAGTGTGCCCAGGGATTTGACTATTTTTCCCTTGTTGCATTGAAACACATCACATTCAGTGACAAAATTACGAATGTCCTGTTTCATACCATCCCAGAAAAAAGAACATTTGACCCTGTCATTGGTTTTGGTGAACCCAGAGTGCCTCGTTGTGGGTGTAGCATGAAGCTAATAAAGTACCACGGATTTAAGATTTGATTGTTTACTTAAATAAAAATGACCTTTGTATCGAAGCTCATCATGGAGCCAAGAGTACCCTGCAGAAGATGAAGCATTGGACTGCAATTGTTGGATTAGATGCGAACTTTTGGGATCTTGTAGCCATTCCTGGTGAACGGATTGGAGCCAATCTGGTACAATGAAGGAAAGAGAAAAAAGGGATCCTTAATCTTCATATTTTCAGGAAAGTGCATCCACCACCACATTGTCTTTGCCCTTCTTGTAAATGATCTCATAATCATATCCAAAGAGCTTAGTCACCCATTTTTGTTTCTCCGGGGAGGAAATGTATTGTTCCAGAAAATACTCGAGGCTTTGATGGTCCGTCTTAATTTGGAAACATTGCCCCAATAGATAAGGGCACCATAGATCAACAACATGTAGAGTAGCTAAAATTTCCTTTTCATAGATTGATTTCCCATATTTCTTTTAGATAGTTGCTTGCTAGTAAAGGCCAAAGGCCGACCCTCTTGCATAAGGACAACACCAATTCCTTTCACTGAGACATCACATTCCAAGACAAAGGTCTTTGTGAAATCAGGAAGGGATAGGACTAGAGTGGTGCACATGGCCATATTCAAGGCTTGAAAAGCTTGAGCAACGGTTGGAGTCCAAGTGAACGAGTTCTTTTTTAGGAGATCAGTGAGAGGTGCTGGAATCTTTCCATAATTCTTAACAAACTTGCGATAATAACCTCTTAAGCCCAGAAATCCATGCAAGATTTTGAGAGTCTTTGGGTGAGGCCAGTCTTGCATAGCTTCAATATTTTTTGGATCCACCATGACACCATCCTTGCCAATTGTTGGAGTAGCCTTTTTCAGTCACTTTATTTTTTTTTTTATTTTTTCTTTGAAATTGAAACCTGGCTTTTACTTTTCCTTTTATTTTGAGCGGGAGTATATGAAGTCCCATCATGCGAAACAACGATGGTCGTTATATTCTCAAAACACCTTTGAATCAACTAAATGAGATTTGCGCTTTTGGTACCTCAGGATATCACGCTTCAAGAGTTATAAGTTACATATTTTACAAGCCCCGAGGTACGAAGTTGCGAAACCTTTCAAAAGTTACCCAGGCCAGAGTCAGAATTGAGTTACTTTCGAACCCTAGTTGTAGCTTATCGGAATTTTGCGACTTCGACGTTCACATCTCCTAAAAACCTTACCTCTATATCCCTGAGGTGAGAAGTTGCAAAACATTTCAAAAGTTACTCGGGTTAGAGTCATAATTGAGTTACTTTCGAACCCTAGTTGTAGCTTATCGGAATTTCGCGACTTCGGTGCTCACGTCTCCTAAAAACCTTACCTTTGTATCCTCGAGGTGCGAAGTTGCAAAATGTTATTTGAAAACTGATTAATTAAACTCTTGATCTGATTCATATTTACACTTAACCAGATCGCGTCATCGTGATCTCGGGTTTTAAGAGGCCGAAAGCTCCCGATACGGCGAACGCCGAAAAGGGGTAGTTAAAAGTTAAATAAAGCTTAATTAAAAGAGTTAAGCCAAAGTAATCAATGCATTAATACAAGTTTTAAACACGCACAGTCTACGGATAATTTTAAATGTTCGCACCGTTTTATGTCCCGAGTCGTAAAAAAATTATGGCATTTATTTTGAAATAAGGTGAAATGACAGATAAACATTGTGCTTTTACTACTAAAATCCTTCCTAGAAAACGATTTGACCATTCTGTTCGTAAGGATGCTGGGGTTTTAAATACTTGAAGTATAGAGTTCTGCCTCTCACTGTTTTCAAATTTCATTTCTATTTTGCGCAAAAAAGGTTTTTCGTCAGGCTAATTTCTGTATGTATACACATTTTTACTGCAGAAGAGATAAGTCAGAATCCTCTGCCATGGCCCCACGAAAAGCATCCAAGGCAATCATTGAGAGTTCTGGGAAAGGCTTGGATAATGTTTTTGATACTTCACCTAGAAGCATTGATTCTGTTAAGACCTGGTCATATGTCTCGGAGGTTTTGCAGTCCGAACTGGTGAACTATTCAGACGATTTCAATGACAATGAAAAGGATGACCTAGTCACAAAATACAAGATCATAGTCCAAGAAGAAATGCATAAAGTAGCATCTAGGCCACATCTTCTTCCTTACTATGATATGATCCGATGGGCGTTGGATCATGTAGATATTTCGACTAGAACCATCATCAATGAGCAGAAGGTCACTATTGGAACCTTTAGAACAAAACATTTGCAGGTGATGTACAAATTATCGTCCGCGCCAAACTTCACATGCAATGTCGAATTTATGGAGGGTTTTAAACAAAAAGAATGTGAGAAATACGGCAAGAGCCTATTTGATTTAATCAAATATTAGGTCTCCCACCCTGCAAAGTTCAGGGCAGATAATAACGAAGTTTATTCCATCTCCTCCTTGGAACCGCAGTTCAAATACATAGCGATGATGACCTGTAGATTGTATGGGAGGGAAGACACCATGCATTTCTTCCTCCTGTGGGTGCCCCTGATTCACACAGTCGCAGAAGGTTGTTCTTTCGATTGGGACAGGCTATTGTCAGATAGTCTATCCAATTAGATAATAGAATATTGGATGCAGAAGGCAAATGGGAAGGCTGCCTCATTCTTCATGTTCACATACAACATGGATGCCATTTGTTTCACGACGCCTTTTCCCTTGATGAACTGGAGCTGGACTCCATCTAATATCGACCCTATCCATGTCTACCATTTGAATCTTTGGGAGAATAAGGCAACAAATTTCATATACGAATTCTTCAATTGGGTACTGGTGCCAATGGATGTCACCATTTTCGGCAGCCCACCACCTAGAATTTCAGATAGCCTCGTGTAAAATTTAAACAGTGTGGCTGACTGGTATGTAGAGGTAGAGTTTTAATATATCATAGTTTTCGGTGCTTCAGTCCCTTGATATTCTCTACCATTGTTTATACCTGACAGACTAGCTTGTCGCAAAATTGCTAGGCAGACCGTGATCGGTGGCATTAGCAAAGATCTTAAAGGATTTTCGAAGAAGGTATGGCCACCTTTCCCCATTCATTTAAGCACCTATTATTTATTATATTTAGGTCATGGGCCTTAGAAGATATTAAATTGGTTCATATTTAATTCAAGAAACATGACCCACACAGGGTCGTGAGTAATCACATGGCTATTTGTGGCCTGAAAAGATTTGAACATGAGAATTCACCTCATGATGATATTTTTCGAGGTGCAAGGTCTTATGCCGAAGTTTTGAGTCGGGTACAATCCCTATCACCTGAAGAGGATGCTGATTTTTTCAGATTCCAAGAACATAGATGAAGTTGCCTTCCCCCATTATTACAGAGTAAGAACCCGAAAGCTCTAGAGGTGCAGCAAATGAAAGCTGAAGGCTCCAAGGATTCTGCTCCTGACCAAAAAGAACACCAGGAAAAGAGAGAGTAGACTAAAGACCCAAAACAAGAAACAAAGACTCCCATTCCTCCAAAGAAGTCGACCTTAGTGGCTACTTCGGGGAAATCATCTAAGAAGATCGGAAAGCCCATCGCCTCTGTTACCCCCTTGCAGTCTAGGAAGGGGACCCCCAACGCAGGTTGGATATTCAACGAGGAGTTAACACCCATAACTATGGAAGAGCTTCCTCCAAATGAATTTTTCTTCGATAAGAAGAGAAAGGCTATTGTCAAACAAGAACACTATCTAGAAGAAGGCACAACAACCAAGAAATTCAAAATATTAGTTGATGGGAGAGCTATGAAAAAGGAGGAGTTTGCAACAAAAATAGCAGGGACATTGGGAGCTTTTGCTTCAGTAAACCAATATTCATTCGGGTCCTTAAAGGATCAGTTGAAGGAAAAAAATCGCTTGATCAAAACATTAGAGGCTAAACTAGCCACAATAGAGGCAACTTCCAAAGGTTAGGCGAATATGGGTGTAGAGTGAGCTAGAGTAACTGATCAAAGGGAGATCGAGTAACTCAAAGATGATCTCGAACAGGCACAGCTGATGGCTCAGACTAGTAAACTACAGATAGATCAGAAAGGGGAACTGATAGGGTAGCTATAGGACAAATTAGACCTCACCGAGAGCCAGGTAATCAATATCGAGATATTTCAATCCCAAGCTATAGAATTTCGGAGCAGAATTTCTGCAGCCCAACGAAGTTTACTTGCTAAGGTAGAGACTATTCGAAACAACTGCCTACTTATTGATCAAGTATTGGAAAACCTATCTCTAAGATAAAAAGATGCTGGGGTAGCTTGGGTTGCATTCCAAGAGGCTGTTATAGCCATGACAAGAAGGGAAACGGGAAATAGTTCCAGGTTTTCCATCCCAGAACAAACCCGAGGTAACGTTTTGCTGAAAGAATGGAAGAACAACATATCGGAAGGCAGACATCAAGCTAAGAAGGTAAGAAAATCCTATGAAGAGACTTTCGATTCTATAGACGGAAGTCAGTTGGGTCTCGATAGCGAAAGCAGTGCTGAGACACTGGGCCGAATGAATATAGCCAAGCTCCTGCTCGATATAAATGAGAACGAAGAAAGAGATTTGGTTGAAGTGTCACAAATAACCCAGACATACATAGCCCAAATAGATAAATGGTTAATCAAACCAAGTGTACAATTATGCGCTATCGGCACCCAAGACCGACAGGTGGAAGAAAGGTTGCCACAATTGGTGAAAGATTGTTATACTTTTGAGGCTAATTATCAAGCAGAACCTTCTAGGTTGATATCTCAACCAGTGGAAAAATGTGTCACCTGTACTGAGCATGCGAGAGGACATGTTTTCGATACCAAATAAAGATAGAGGTAATGAAATGAAACGATTATTCTCCTTCTTGTTGTAACCGAAGATCCTAGAGCGATTGATATTCCAACATATGTAAATTTGTATAAATATACAACTTGAAAAAGAACCAGGGCTAGACCTTTTTGGTTGATTGTAATAGAGGCTTTCTTCGATTGAAAAATACAAAGCAAATATGGAGATTCCCAATTCCGTCAAGAATGTGTTATGGTTTTTATTTTCGTTGTCACTTTGTTTCCAATTCCATTTCATACATATAAAAAAGATGATGAATGTTTAACCACGATTTAGTACAACTACTACCGTGGTGATAAATGATTTGGGTTTTCTAGTCATTTATAGAGTTTCCTCTATATCGGTTATTAATAGGTACAAGACCTGTAATTTTTTTAGATTTCCATATACATTTTGTACTTCATCAACTTTTTTCTTTCTATTTTCTTCTTCTGTTTACAGGGTGAGATTCTCCCTTGATAGGAGCCTCACATTATAGACAGTTTAATGTTTTTCTTACATTTACATACACCTTTAATTTGAAATATCTCAGTTACAGAAAAGGGCCTTGGGTTTTCATTTCTATCTTTGATATCGGTATAAAGTTCTCTTTCATACGATCAGAATCGAGACAACATTAAAAATTTAAACCTTTACATTATTTTTCACTGTTCCTCTATGACTGTCCCTGTGACAAGACAACCTAATATTGAACCGGGTTTGTTAGACCAAACACATATTGCCCTGAACCTTTTCGTTACTATTCTTAAAACAACCACTACCCAGGTAGAACTGGAACGTTCGTGGGCTGCTATCGAATGGGATATAAATATCTAGGAACAGTTGGAAGCTAGACAGCGACAACCTGGAAATCAGCCCTAGCTTCCTTCCCTGAAGGTTGATGCTTTCCCTTCCCTTATCCCCTACTCACTTTCGGATGCCTAGACACTATACCTTCTAAGCCTTGGGTACAGACTCTAGAACAACATCTTTTTGGCGCCGTTGCCGGAGACCGAAGTTAGGAAACCTTTTTCCCTGGGAAAATGACAAATTTCATTGAAAGTTTCACCCTTTGATAGTGTACAAAGAGTGAGCACCTTCTAAAGGCTTTCTAATCTTTCAGTTGGAAACTCTATGAATAATAAGCTGGCATCCGGTCGAAGGAATACCAAGAAAAACTTGGATGGTAAATAGACCACACCCGTTACTGATCCCGAGAAGATTTTAAAGGCAAGAGGCTCTCTTAAGACAACCGCTGTAGTATACCAGCTGAAGCACACCCAACCCAAAGCAAAGAATTCTTGTGAAGCTTCAACTTCTCACAATCCTCTCCCTAAAGTCATCAACCCAACAATAGATCTCCAGGAAGTTAAAAATGAAGTTATCTGCTAATCTCTGATGTATATAAAGTTGATAACCCTGTCGTAGACTTATCAATAATCGATACCTCGCCAAATCTCGAAGAGTATACCGTATACTCAGACTCTACACCAGTGGGGTCCCCGGATTATATCTCTTGCAGATCCGAAGAGCCAAGTCCTCACATCCCTTATCACCCATTTTTGGTCTTCTCGTCTCTCAAAGAAGCTAAAGATTCACTTTTAGTGTTCCAAAATCCTCTGTACAACACACCGTTTCATTATCCACTAATACCGATGGCAGCCGCCGGAGGTGGAGGGGTTTTTGGAGGAGGAGGTGGGGGTGCTTTTGGAAGAGGAGGTGGGGGTGCTCCTGGAGGAGGAGTGGGAGGCCAAGGGCCTCCCCCACTTCCCAGAGTGTTCGTTAAAGTGGCAGCGAGATATGCACCTTTTGTCTTGCCCGTTCCTCTACACGATCTTCCCAAAAATTATATAAAAAAATTGCCAAAATTTACCGAGGAAGGAAATATGACCGTGGCCGAACACATAAACTTATTTGATCAGTTTGCAGACATCCTAGGTCTCGAACATGAATATGTGTATTCGAGGATTTTCATCCAAAATTTTGAAGGTCAGGTCCGAACCTAGTTTCAGAGTCTACCTACAGGATCTATTTTGTCCTATAATTCCTTGGAAGATTCTTTCCTTAGACAATGGGGTGAAAGAATGGACCACTTATATTATTTGACCGATTTTGGGTCTTTAAGGAAAAAGAATTCAAAAACAGTTATGGAGTTTATTCAAAGATTCAACAAACTGTATAATAAGATCCTAGCCGAGGTTAAACCATCCCAACCCGTAGCCAAAGTAACCTTTGCGGGAGCTTTCGAACTCGACTTTGCGCTTCTTTTAAGGGAAATAAGAGGAGCTACCTTAAACTGAATGCAAGACGATGTTGTAGAAATTGAGTCAAATATGATGGCTTCTGGTAAGTTGAAAGCTAAAGTAGAAATGGGAAACCAAGAAGCCAGACGCTTTAGGGAACAAGTGGGACCTTCAGGGTCTAATAGGTACACAGACGACAAAGTAGATGATATGGCCAGAATAATTAAGGAATTATCAAATAAGATTTCCAGGATGGAGTTGGAATAGTCCAAGGACGATTCTTTCATCAAGAAAGATTTCAGGAGAAATCCCAATCCCCCAAACCAACAAAGACAAATAAAAAATGAGGATCAAAAAATACAAACTCCCCTAAAGAATGAAAATTTTATAGGAGGGAATGACCTCCAAGATTTTGGGGATTTGGATGAAGATGTAACGAACTTGGGTGATGACTGCATGCAACCTTACCTGACTAAAGAGGATTACGAGAAGTCTTTGAACACTCAAAAATCATCTATTAAAGTTGAAGACAGAGATGACACCGACCTTTGTAGATATCAAGAAGTAACTGATATGATAATGGTTGAGGTCCAACCTAGGTACAACTTGAGACCTAAGAACAAACCCGTGTCAACTACTCAACCTAAGAAAATTCTCCCAAGAGGTGAAACATACGAGACTTCCCTGAAAGAAACCGCGTTATCTAATAGAAAAATGAAAGTGGTAGACTCTCAAGATCCCAAAATGAAGGAGGTTGAGACCCAGACAAAGGAAACCGAGGCAGCTGATACAAATACACCATTGAACAAAATCACGAGTAATAAGTCAGCTCAGACAAATAAGTTGGAGAAGAAATATTTCGAGGTTCCAACCAGAGAAACATACAAGGTTAGCGGAGGTTTCAGTTTCGAAAATGAGATAAATAAAATTAAAATACCAATTCCTTTGGTGGAATTAGCGAAGAACCCAGTATATTGAAAGAAAATTACCAAAGTGATAGGCGTTTCAGAGCTAGAAAGTCCATCTGACATATTAAATTTGGAAGATGATAAGACCAGTATCAGTTTTGGTCCACATTTTGAAGGTGCCAGAGACACTTTTGTTCCCTTTTATATCACCTTAAATGTGAATGATCGACTGCTGCATAACTACATGTTAGACTCTGGGCCCTCACATAATGTGATGCCCAAAACTATTATGGAAAAACTAGGCCTCGAGATCACCAGACCTTACGAAGATCTCTACTCTTTTGATTTGAGAAGAGTTAAGTGCATGGGTATGATAAAGGATTTAGTAGTCACCCTTGCACAGGTCCCGATTAAGATCATTTTGATGGATGTAGTTATTGCTGATATCCCCCCCAAGTATGACTTACTGTTGTCTAGGTCTTGGGGAGACAAACTTGGGGGGTCTCTTCAACTGGATATGACGTACGCCACAATTCCTATGTTTGGTGGGAAACTTACTTAGTTATACAGAGATACAAGGTTAGCATATACAATAAGCGATCCTCAAAATCCTAACAATTTCCCTATTTATATTGTAGATAAAGATTTAGGAAATTATATCTTATCCTTTGATGATGGTTTAGATAGTTGCACAGAGGAAAATTGTATAGATTAGGAAGAGTCAGGAAACATGACTGAATATATGTGTAGCACCGAGATCTGGAAATTTTTTTTTGACGGTGCCCTGTCATGCAAAGGAGCTGGTGCGGGAGTGCTTTTTGTGGCACTCGAAGAAAAATTTTTGTACCCTTTTCTTACAGACTTCAATGGGATATAGATTATACTAACAACGTATGTGAATACAAAGCCAGGAAGCTAAACATAAAAAACCTAGAAGTATATGGAGATGCAGAGTTGATAGTCAAACATATAAATCGACAATACCAGGCCAAGCACCCAAGATTAAGATCATACAAAAATTGTGCCTGGGATCTAATGGAAAGCTTTTTCTCATCTGTAAATGTCCACTTCATCCCACACACAGAAAACCTGCAGGCTGATGCATTAGCCAAAGCAGCTTCGACTTTCGCTCCTCCTACAACTTTTAAATTGAAGTATCACATAGAGGTAAGACACAGACCATCCATACCAAAAAATATGCGACACTGGCAGGTTTTTGAGGATGATGAACAAATTAGGAAGTTCCTTGAAGCCGTAGACGATTTTTCCGAAACTCACATAGATCAAGAAAATCAGAATGATCATACATGGATCATGCAAGAGGGAGAGGACCCTCAAGAGTTCCAGGAAAAAATCACAAATCATCGCATGCTAGTTCTAAAGAACAATCAGATTCTGAAAGGGATGATCCCCCTAGAGAGACTGTTTGATCAAAATGACATGCCTGTAAAATCTACTTTACAACCCCAACCAGACGAAGTGGAAGATTATGACATAGGGACCAAACAAGAGTCTAGGATGATAAAGATATCTAAACTCCTCCCTCCTGGAGTGAAAATCAAGTATAAGGACCTACTCAGACATTATAAAGACATTTTCGCATGGTCTTACGACGAGTTAAGAACCTACGACACCACTGTAATTGAACACAAGATACCTCTAAATCCTGGTGTCAAACCCTTTAGACAAAAACTTAGGAAAATCAACCCCATTTTATTGCCTGTGGTCGAAAAGGAAGTTAAAAATCTCTCAGATGTGAAAATAATAGTACCTCTAAGATATTTCGACTGGGTGGCAAACCTGGTCCCCATCAGAAATAAGAGTGGGGAAATTAGACTGTGTGTGGATTTTAGAAACCTAAATAAGTCCTCTCTCAAGGACAACTATCCGCTGCCTAAAATGGATCATGTTCTAGAAAAGGTACTTGGAGTGAACATAATGTCTATGATTGATGGTTTCTCCGGGTATAATCAAATTGCCATGAATGAACAAGATAAAGAAAAGATAACTTTCACTACCCCTTGGGGTACATTCATGTATGATAAGATGCCTTTCAGTTTAAAGAATGTAGGTGCCACTTTCCAACGCGCTATGGACATCGCTTTCATCGGTGAAAGAGACAAGTTCGTAGTCATCTATCTCAATGATTTGACAGTTTTCTCTAAATCTGATGAAGAGCATTTGATACATCTTAAGCAGACATTCAAAAAATGCCGCAGGTTTGGTTTGTCCTTAAATCCCAAGAAATCACACTTCGCCATGCAATAAGGTAAACTTTTGGGCCATATTGTGTCTAGGCATGGAATTAAAATTGATCCTAAGAGGGTTGAAGTGATAGACACTATAAACATTCCTAGAAATGTAAAAAAAATTCAATCATTCTTAGGAAAAATAATTTTTTTAAGGAGATTTATCCCAAACTTCGCCGAAATTATAAAATTGATCATAGGTATGCTGAAGAAGAACAACAAATTAAAGTGGACAACAGAGGCCAAAGCATCATTCACCCATATTAAGAAAGTCATAAGTGAGGCACCTGTGTTGGCAAGCACTGATTACCTAAAGGCGTTTCTTATTTTCTCATTTGCCTCTGAACACACGCTTTCTATCGTGCTCCTCCAAAAAAATGAAGAAGGTTTCGAGCAACCGATCACTTTTTTCAGCAAGAGTGATCTGAAAATGCTTATAGCTACCAATTCACTTGTTATCACTTAAACGGTTTTCAATTTACAAGACCTTTTAAAATTGACAGTGCACTCCACAATGTTATGTATTTGCCATTTACTTAACTAAACTCATTGATTTATGCATAAACCATTAATTTGTAAGAAGTAATAAGAGAAAATTGAATAGATCAACACATAGACTTGTTAATAGAGTTCACCAGAATTCTTGGCTACGTCTCCGGGTCCACTCCATCAGTGAGACTGCTCTTTAATTAATCTCAAATGCTTAAAAATTACAAAGAAAGGCTTACATAAGAGCTCCCAAAAACCAACTTTCAGATCTGCAATTTTGGGCAGAAACAAACATCATAGGTGGCTAGAAAATGTCATTCTACAACTTTTGTCTGTAAACTCGAGTATGCTTGGCTCCCTCAAATGGGCTCTGGAGGCACTTTTCTGTTCGGCTACTCTGATGAAGAAACAAAGAGCATATTTAGAATCCTCTCAAAATTTCGCAACTTTTGAGTATAAAGTCGACTTATTTTTAAGCCGGTCGCCTAGAAAACCTGTTGACATGGATTCCAATGCAGTCTCTGCCTATCAAATCTGTACAGTCTCGAAAAGCATGCCAACTCCTCCTGGAGGCACTTTTCTGTTTATCTACTTTGATGAAGAAACATAGAACATATTCAGAATCCTCTCGAAATTATGCAACTTTTGAGTATAAAGTTGACTTATTTCTGAGCAGGTCACCTGGGACATCTCCTGGCACAGATTCCAATGCAGCCTTTGCCTGTCAGATCCATACAGTCTTGAAAAGCATGCCAACTCCTCCTGGAGAAACTTTTCTGTTCCGCTACTCTGATGAAGAAACAAAGAGCATATTTGGAATCCCCTCAAAAGTCTACAACTTTTGAGTATAAAGTCGACTTATTTCTGAGTAGGTCGCCTAAAACACCTCCTGGCATGGATTCCAATGCAGCCTTTCCCTATTAGATCCATATAGTCTCGAAAAGCATTCCAACCCCTTCTTGAGGCACTTTTCTGTTCGACTACTCTGATGAAGAAACATAAAGCATATTCAGAATCCTCTCGAAATTCTGCAACTTTTGAGTATAAAGTCGACCTATTTCTGAGCAGGTCGCCTGGAACACCTCCTGGTATAGATTCCAATGCAGCGTCTACCTGTCAGAGCCATATAGTCTCGAAAAGCATGCCAACCCCTTCCTGCCTCAGTTTGCGTGCTCGACTAAATAAGCAGAGCCGCTAACCAGTTCGCTAAATTTAGCGAACCTCCTCCATATTTGGCAGTAACTGCCAGATTTGGCCAAATCCGCAAAACTGCTAAAGCTTCTAGAAGGTGACACGTGGCATGCTGGCGTCATCAGTACGGCCTATTCACTGTTGACTTTTATCGTTGTTTTCGAAAAACTTTAGAGTGTCATAACTTCTTCATACGAGATCCGTTTGAGAAAGTAAATATATGGCCATAATCGGGAGAACGAGCCAGACACAATGGCATTAGTTTCATCCAATTCCGAGAACTTTTAATTTTGAGCATTTTTTGAGCCTAGGGACCCTTCTGAGACTTCTGGGTCATTCCTAGATCCTCCTTTTCTGCATTTGAGTATTTTTCGAGTGGTTTTGGATCCACCTGGATCACGCCTCCCCACTGAGAAGCTTTTGGACCACCAAAAGAAGGGTGTCATTCAAACATGAAGTGAGGGCATGACCTCCCCACTTGACCTATTTCATCCATCTCTCCTGCTGGAATAATGATCACCTGACTAATCATCACAAACATCAAAACTGAGATAGCATTGTTTATCAAAATAATCATCTCATCTACTGCACAATCATCTACATTCTTTGTTGCATTTAGCAGCCATACACCACTGAATAGTAGCAAACTGAACAATAATATTGAATATGCAAATGAGAATGACGAAACATGCCTCATATTCTGAACAGGAACAATAAACATAGTATGCAATTGAACCTCATGATGTACCTCTTGTGACACTTCATGATTGTTAGAAACATTCTGAACTATCTCATGCTTAGCATCACTAACCTCCTGTTTTGTTACAGACATAAGTGTTAAACTTTTGCTTGCATTTACCATCATTTTTAACTGTCCTGTAGTTGCAAAAGATTTGTCAGTTTTTATGTGATGAGCATGAACAATGTACTCTTTCCCATTTTTTTTGAAGTAATATTTGTTATCCTCCTTGTAGAATATGGTTTTTCTATCATACAGATATGGGCTTCCTAGAACAATTCCACATATGTCTAGTGGCACTATGTCAAGCTCTACTTCATCATGATACTTTTAAGTGATTGCAAATTTAATTGTGCATTGCTTGGTTACTTGTAATTTATCATCGCCACATATCCAACCCAAAGGATAGGGTCTAGGATGTGGTTTAGTTTTAAGTCCTAAGTTATTTACCACTTCTTCACTGATTAAATTGGCTTGTGACCCACTGTCTACAAGAGTGTCAATTTTAACATTATTTGTTATGACTCTTATGTGGAAGAGTTCACCCCTTTTATACTCATCATTTACATCACCTGCATCAGAAGAACTAGTACATGCAACATAATTTACACCTCGGACACCCATAGCTACAACCTTTGTCTCATCACCAGAATTAGATCCAAGGTCCACTTGAGTTGTCACAGTTGTGGTCTTCTTCTTTCCTTGATTGAGGTACTTCTTTGGCTTCATTTCTAGATGTAAGGTCCAACAATGATCTTCATCATGACCTACTTTCTTGCAATGCTCGCAAGTAGGCTTCTCCTTTCTTGTCGTGGACGTCTTCTTCTCTTTCCCCTTTCCTTTCCCTGGATCCTTTCCTTGCCAAGTAGCTGTAGAAGCTCTATCACCAACATGTCCTTTACTTGATTCAATGTGAATCGCTTGTACACATACTTCATCAAAATTAGAAGGATTAAGCATAAGAATAGTGTGCTTACGTTAAGAATATAAACCAACGATATATTTTAGGAGTGTCTCTTGTGTATACAATGGAATACCCAAATTTAGAGCTTTCTTGCGAAATGTTTGAGTATACTCTTGTACACTTTGACCTTTTGATTGCCTTAAACATTGCCAATTCATCATTTCTTGTTGCATACATGCTAATGGGTAAAACTGTTGTTTCAATGCAATAACAAAATCATTCCAAGAAGAGATTATTTTACTGCTTCTTTTAAGATCATCTCTCGTTCTGCTTTCCCACCATATGAGAGTTGTGCCTCCCATTTTGAGACTTGCAAGTTGGATCTTAGTTTCATCATCAACAATCTTTTGGATCCTGCAATAGACCTCTATTTGTCTCACCCAATTATCTAGTTTTTCTGCATTTAATTCACTATCATAAGTAGGCAAATTAAACTTTACATCTAACTTTAATGAAGGCATATAAGAAGAATGATGAGTTTTTTTCTTATCCTTGAAGGAATGTACACTTGCTTCATTATTATATGATGAGGATGAAGGAGAAGAAGGTTCCAAAGTGTTAATATTATGGTAGCTGCGGGAGGTATTTACCCCCACGTGTGAACCTGATGAGAATAGAAGACTCCGAGAAGCAAGAGAAACCCTAATGAGTTGGCTAATAACCCTAGAAGCCTTGTCGGCTCAAGAAGATAATTTATATTAAGCTATTAGCCTCCAAGAGAAGAAGTCGGCCAGAAATAATAATAATATACTGAACATACACATACCCAGAAGGAGAAGTTGGCCCCAACAAAACTAGTAGGATTACTATAAATACAGGGTGCAAGTTCTCATTTGCAGCATCTCAGAATTGCAGTTTTACAGTTTGGTGTGCACTGCAGTTGCAGTCTGGTGCGCAGGTTTGGAGGAGGGTTGCAAGTGCAGCTAGTTTCAGTATTGGCTTGGATATCTCTTGGCTAGGGTTTGGGACTATCTGATTAGCTTTTGTGATGCGCTATCCTTGGGGATTGATGCTCTACTCTTTGTTTGGCTATCTAGTCTAGGGTTTTCTTTCGGAGGAATTCTCAGTCAAGGTTAAGGTGCTCGGAGAGAGGCTTCGACCTATGGTTGGGTGACGAGGGTATCGTCAATAGTAAAACAAGCACACCATATTCTATATTCTAACAAGTTATGGGCCCACACCCCTTCATTCAGCCTAAAACGCTGGAAGGAAACCTAACCGCTAGACATTGAGCTCATTGAGGAACTACCGCTAGGGTTACTAGCAGGAGCAGTTTCCAAAAGCACTGCAGCTAGGGTTACTAGCAAAAGCAGTTGCATAAGCCCTAAACCTCTTGTTGAGGCCCCTTAAGTGACTAGATTGACCTAATCTATGGATAGATCAGTGTGACCTAGCCCAATGCATCTCCTGATACTCTCAGAAGGCCAAGACGTGAAGTTTGGATTTCTGGTCAAATCTAGGGTTTGACCAAGTCAAGCAATCCATGATGAACTCTATGAAGTCTTAGAACAAGCTAGATGGAGCCTCTAACTTCATAGCATGGAAGACAAGGATTGACCTCATTCTTGCTAAGAATAAAGTGTTGGATATAGTGAAAGGAAAGATCGTGAAGCCAGAGTTTAAAGAAGGAGAAGAGAAGGAACCATAGAACGTTGCAACTATGGAGAAGTTCAAAGATGTTGACTTCAATTCCATGAGTATCACAGTGGATTCCATAAAACACCACTTGATACCCTACATCTCCCATCTTGACTCGTCGAAGAAGATGTACGATGCCCTAACAAATCTCTTCTCAGTCAGAAACATTGGACAAGTTATGAGTTTGAAGAATGATCTCCGTGACATGTAGATGAATGATGATGACAACATAACATCATACTTTGTAAATATCTCCCAGTTAAGAGATCAACTACAAGCTATTGAAGAGATCACTTCAGAAAAGGAATTGGTGAACATAGTACTCAATGGTCTTCCCAAGACATGGGATGCATTTGCCGCAAGCATGAACACAAGGAAGGAGTAACCAACATTTGAAGAACTTTGGACTTGCTATGCTCAAGAAGAATCAAGGATCAATGCAAAAGAGAAACCTCAAAAGAAGTACGATGATCAAGCCTTCACAACAAGATTCAAGAAATTCAGAGATAAAAGAAAGTTCGATTCAAGAAGGAAGCCAAAACAAAGAAAAGACATTTCAGAAATACAGTGCTTCAACTGTCAAAAGTACGGTCACTATAGGAATCAGTGTCCCGAGCTAAAGAAAAGGAAAGAGAAGCATGAAGCATCAGTTTCCGAAGAAAAGGAACTGTTGACGGGTGAAACAGTCCATCCGTCAACTGGAAGAGTGGAACCGGTCCGGGGTTGTCTAAATAACCCAAGCCGTTTGGAATGAACCACCCTGACGAGTTTAACGGCTCCGTTGGCCGCTCTAAGGTCTCCTAAAGAAAC
>ML821891.1:14817-32612 GCA_009831015.1 Picea engelmannii
ACTATGCTCCAAATATTAAAAGATCTGGTCAAGGGAAAAAATGAGGTGTCCCAAAGATAGGTGGAGAAAACAAGGTTCCAACAATATACCCTTGAGGTGCTCACAAAAATGGTGGGCCAATGTGGGAATACGAATGGTGCAGGTCAAGGTGGACCCAGTGGATCCCATTGGGGTGATAGGATACACACGAAGAGTAGCAATAGCCATACCCCAACTCAGAGTGGGAACCTAAGGATCCCTAGGTCCTTATTACCACAGTTCTTGGCAGGGAATCCTATAGGTGCACAGGAGAAACTGGACCAGGGGATTGATATTAACACCTCATACAAGGAGTACGAGATGATATATGAATATATCTATGAGAAAGTTTCCTATAATGACTTATGCGATCTCAAAAATAAGTACAGACATAGGGAGTGGAACAAAGAAGTGCAGCACCAACAGAACTTTGACCTCATGCGCAAGGTGGGAAGGTTGAATATCCCACCCTTCAATGGGTCTACCAAGAGAATGACCAGAGAATGGGTACATAAGTTGGACACTTACCTCCAACTTAACCCAATGATAGAGGCAGAAGAAATTAAGTATGCCACCCTTCATGTTGGGTATGTGTTATATTATTTTCACGAGTTCGGGGGCAGTGCCCCCGAGAATGTTTTTTTTTGCCTCGGGAAATGTGTCACATTTTTGCCTCGTTTTCGTGTTGCCTCAATTTTTCTGTCCATTGTTGGGCGGTTTTTTGGCACATGGTTTTTTTTCGATGGTTTTCTCTTTCTGGTTAAGGAATTAGGGTTGTTGACTAATCCAGGTCATTGGGTTAGGGTTTTGGATGTCGATGGATCCTATATGTATATTGTATTGTAAACAATGTATCACTATTAATGAATATAGAATATGTTGGTTTTCCCAGTTTGGGTCTCCAGGGGAAAAACTCTGTGTAATGTTTTTATTTTTCATTGTATATTTTCTATTCTTTTACTGTAAATATGTTTGCAGTAAATATTGTACGAGATTAAAATCTACATTTGGTATCATAGCTTTGTTAGCTTCAGGGGGATGCCTTTGTGGTCAAGGGTTTGGCTCAGGACTATGATAAGCCTTGTTATAGTGGGAGATCTGTGGTATTGATTTTTTTAGGTGAAAAGAAATGGCGAGTAATTCGAAAATGGAGATTGAAAAGTTTAATGGGGAAATTTTTGAGCTAGGGAAGCTCAAGATGGAAGATATGTTGGTGGAAAGAGATTAGTGGATCACGGTAGATACAGGTACTGAACCTATAGGAACTTCAGTAGATGACTGGAAAAATTTGGATCGGAAGGAGAAGAGAACAATCTGAATGTGTCTCTCAGATTTAGTATTACTGAATGTGTCAGAGGAAGCTACAACCAAGGATTTATGGGATAAGTTAGGGAAGTTGTATAAGTATAAGTCCCTAGTAAATAAACTATTCCTGAGAAAGAAATTTTATAATATGAGGATGAGAGATGGAGACTCAGTGGCAGAGCATTTGAACGCTTTCAATACTGTGTTAAGTCAGTTAGTATTTGTTGAGATTAAAATTTCAGATGAACATAAGTGTATCAATTTACTATGTTCTTTACTAGACTCGTGGGATAGTCTGGTTGTGGCCATAGGTAGTAATACAATTTCCTTGAATTTTGATGAAGTATTCTCATCCTTGTTGTCGGAGGAGATGAGATGGAAGAATATGGAAGGACAGAGCACATATGCATTATTTTCAAGAGGATGCTCCCATAAAAGAAATAGATCTAAGTTCTCAAGTGGGAGATCTAAGTCTAAGGGTAGATCTAAATCTCCCAAAAATTTTGTAAAGGTATGTTGGAGATGTGGAAAATAAGGGCACTACAAAATCTCCTTATACAAAAGAAAAGACCTCCAAGGAAGGAGGGGATGTGTACTTGGCTTATTCAAGCACACATGTAGATCATGAGGCATGGTTGGTTGAATCAAGTGCATCCTTTCATATGACTCCCCATAGGGAGTGGTTCTATGAATATGAAAGGTATGATGGAGGTAATGTTTTCCTAGGTGATGACTCGACAACCAGAATCATAGGTCGAGGAAAATACAAGTTGAGGCTCATAGATAGAAGGATTAGAACATTACTTGGTGTTTTTCACATGCCAGGATTGGCCAAAATTTTGATTTTTGTAAGAAAAATGGACGATGCAGGGGTAAAAACAATATTTGAAAAGGGAACCTGCAGGATGGTTCGAGGAGAAATGGTATTGCTGAAGGGAGATCGGTTTGGAACTTTGTATAAGATACAATGAAGCACTATTAGTGATGGGTGTAATAGTTCCATTGTTCCTGATATTGGAGTTGAAGAAGAAAGAACGCCTACAGTCTCTGGAGAAAAGGTTATGTTGTGGCATCAAATACTGGGGCATATCAGAGAGAAGGGTCTTCAACTACTACATGGTAAAGGTATGGTTGAAGGTATGTCTAACTGCTCTATGGATTTTGATTTATGTGAACATTGTGTATATGGGAAGAAAAATAGGATAAGATTCCCTTCTAGTGAAACGAGAGCATAAGGAATTTCCTCGAGGAATACTTGGATATATTTCCTCAGGAGGAAATTTGAAGTCTTTGACAAGTTTAAATAGTTTGAGGCTCTTGTTGAGAATCAAACAGAGAAAATAATTAAGGTGTCAACGACATTTAATGGCAAAGAGTTTTGTGGGAATGAATTTGAATAATTCTATAAGAAGTGTGTTATATCAAGGCAGAAGACTATTCCATATAAACCTCGGTAGAATGGAGTTGCAGAAATGATGAAAAGGACGTTGATGGAAAAATCAAGGTGCATGTTCAATGGTGTTGGGTTAGGGAAAGAATTTTTGGCAAAGGCAGTGGGTATTGCATGTTACCTGGTCAACAAATCACCCTCATCAACATTGGATGACAAGAATCCACAAGAGGTATGGACTAGTAAGAAACCTTCTCTCACACATCTCAAAGTATTTGGTTGTGATGCATATGTTCACATTCCAAAGGAAAACATGAGTAAGCTAGATAAGAAGGTTGAAAAGTATATCTTTATTGGATATAAATATGGTCTCAAAGGTTATAAGATTTGGAACCCAGAAACTAAGAAGGTAGTGTATAGCCGAGATGTGGTATTTAGAGAAATGAAAGATGTTGTTAAACAGGAAGTCCTACCAAGTAAGGAAGAACCAGAGAAAATAGAGTTTGATGTAAAGGATGATGGATCTGACTCTATAGAAGAATAGGAATTAGAAGAAGAAGATCGTCATACTCCAATATTGAGGAGATCAGTTTGAGAAAGAAGGCTACTGGAAAGGTATACTCCATCTGATTTCCGTTCAAATTTTTCTTTGTCTATTACTAATGATGACCCTAGAACTGTCAGGGAGGCAGTGGATTTAGAGGATGGAAATCTCTGGAAAAAGGCCATGGATGAAGAAATGGCAGCCTTGGATAGAAATGAGGCTTGGGATATAGTGGAGTTGTTGACTGGAAGAAATCCCATTGGCAGCAAATGGGTATTTAAAAGAAGTTGAATGCAGAAGGAAAATTGAAGAAATACAAAGCTCGGTTAGTAGCAAAGGGTTATTCCCAGGTTGAGGGAATTGATTTTGGTGAGATTTTTTCTCCTGTTGCCAAGTTAACCTCTATAATATTTCTATTATTTGTTGTTGTTGCATTTGATTTTGAACTAGAACAGATGGATGTGAAGACAACATTCCTACATGGGGATCTGGAAGAAGAAATCTATATGAAGCAGCCAAAAGGATTTGTTGTGGAGGGAAAGAAGGCATTGGTATGCAAGCTGAAAAAGTCCCTGTATGGTTTAAAACAATCACCAAGGATGTCGTATCAAAAATTTGATACTTATATGTTGGGACTTGGTTTCACAAGAAGCAAAGAGGATCATTGTGTTTATTTTAAATTAATTGGTGATCATTTGATTTATTTGGTCTTGTATGTGGATGACATGTTGTTGATAGGAAACGACAAGGAGATTATCCAAGATGTGAAAAATCAATTGTCCTCTAAATTTGACATGAAGGATCTCAGTGCTTCAATTTCATTTTGGGCATGGAAATCAAAAGAGATCAGAAAAAGAGGAAAATCTGGTTAAGTCATAGAAAATATGTCGAGACCATATTGCATAGGTTTAATATGCATGAATGTAAACCGGTCAAGGTTACTATTCATGTTGGTGTAAAGTTATCTATGGATCAGTGTCCCAATACACATGAAGAGGAGGAAGACATGTCTCGTGTTCCATATGTGAGTGTAGTTGGAAGTTTGATGTATGCAATGATCTATACTAGACCGAACATTGCACATGCAGTGGGAGTTTTGAGAAGGTATATGTCAAAATCGGGGAACAAGCATTGGACAAAAGTAAAGAGGTTTTTCAGGAATTTGTGTGGCACTGCTAGCTATGGATTGTGCTACCAATGAAGATCGGGATTGGACAGAGTGGTGGATATACATGGCTCTATGGATGTAGAATGGGATGGAGATCTGGATCGTAGGAGATCTACAAGTGGGTATGTGTTTAATCTATTTGGAGGAGCAATAAGTTAGATGAGAAAAAGACAGGTTGCAGTGGCACTTTCAACTACAAAAGTTGAATACATGGCAGCCACTCATGCAAATAAGGAAGCAGTATGGTTACAAATATTGTATTCAGGTATTGGGTTGGTACAACAAGTTGTAAGGTAGATTGTGACAGTCGAAGTGCAATTTTTCTGGTAAAGAACTTGCCTTATCATTCAAAGACAAAGAATATTGATATTCAATATCACTATGTGAGAGACATGGTTGAAGAAAATAAATTATTGTTGATGAAGGTGGACACTTTGAAGAATGTTGTAGATTCATTAACAAAATATGTGAGCACTGAGAATTTATCTTGGTTTAGAGAATCCATGGGCATTGCTTCCCTGGATTGTTGACTATGTAATCTTGTAACCCCATGTATGCAAAGAAAACCATAAGTGGGAGAATGTTGGGTATGTGCTATATTATTTGCACGAGTTGTAGTGTTTGTGTTGCATTGGGCATGCAGGGGGATGAAATATCTTTGCATGGGGGTTCGGGGGCAACACCCCTGAGAATTTTTTTTTGCCTCAGGAAACGTGTCACATTTTTCCTTGTTTTTTGTGTTGCCTCAATTTTCATGTCCATTGTTAGGAGGTTTTTTGGCACATGGTTTTTTTCTGATGGTTTTCTATTTCCTGTTAAGGAATTTGGATTGTTTACTAATCCAGGTCATTGGGTTAGGGTTTTGGATGTTGTTGACTCCTATATGTATATTGTATTGTAAAGAATGAATCACTATGAATGAATATAGAATATGTTGGTTTTCCCGGTTTGGGTTTCCAGGGGAAAAATATCTGTGTATGTTTGTATTTGCCATTGTATATTTTATGTTCCTTTACTGGAAATATGTTTGCAGTGAATATTGTACAAGGTTAAAATCTACACTTCACTTGGAAGGAGAGGCTCATGAATTGTGGTATCATGGGATGGTGAAATTTGGGGCACGCTAGCATCACTTCATATGTGGACTTCACTCATATTTTGATGGAAAGGTTCAACAAGAAGAACCCTGAGATACACTTCATGGATTTGGAATAGTTGAGACAGACAAGTACACCATAAGCATACATCACCGACTCTCAGAGGATGGTAGTTATGGTGACATATATTTCTCAACTAATTTTGGTGATGTTATTCGTGGAGGGTCTAGTTGAACCCCTGCGAAGATGGGTGAAGGCCATTAGGCCAACCACATTGCAGGAGGCCATCATGAGAACCCAAGACATGAGGGATGTAGTCCCTAAGAAGGTACCAACAAAACCCTTCACCCCTCAAGGGGGTAAGGAGACAAATTTTCCTAGAAGCCATGGACAAGGAAGGACAGGATGGATGAGGAGACTCAAAGAGAACTAAGGAGGGGAAAAAATTGGTTTAGTTGCAAATATGCATGGGATCTCGGTCATCAATTTATGTGAAAAGGTAAAGTCCATTACACTGAGGTAGTTTCCATTGAGGAAGATGATGATGATGTTGAAGGTATTGGATAGGACAGTGGTCATCCATCGCATGCTATAAAGCAAGCGTCATTGTAGGATAGCCCCAAGGGAGTGACCATTACCACACTTTCAGGAGTCCATAAATATTGCACCTTCAGGGTCAAAGGCATTTTGAAAGGGTGGAGAGTTACATCATTGTTTGATGGAGGATCCACCCTCAAATTCAATGATGTTGCACTTGTCACTAGGAGATAAATCCATGTGAAGGATTTTGAGGGATTCAATGTGGTAGTAGTGGATGGATACAACATGACGTGTACTCAGAGGATCAGGGGATTGGAAGTAAGATTGGGAAACTATATGTTTATTGATGAATTTTATGTTGTGGATTTAGCATATATTCATGTGGTGCTAGAAATTTAGTGGTTGTACTCATTGGGAGACATCCACATGAATTATCGGCACATGAGGATGGAGTTATAGGACAAGGGTGGACAATGATTCATTCTAAGAGGTGTGTCGATAGGAGCCCCTAAAATCATGTCTAACTAGCGCATGGAGGCCCTTCTTAGACACAGGGATGTGGCTTGCAAAACAGAGTGTTTGATAACCATGGAGAATCCATCACATGAAACCCAACATTACCCTAAATATATCCAATCATTGCTTGGAAAGCATGAAAGAGTGTTTGAATCATTGTCAACAGGGAGACCACCTGACAGAGAATTTGAGCATGTCATTGAGCTAGAAGATGGGTCTAAGCCCATGATCACCACCCCATATAGGAATCTGAAGAGATTCGAGGATGAAATAAAGAAGGACATAAAGGAGTTGTTAGAGATGGGACATATTAGGCCTAGCTCTAGTCCTTTCACTTTGTTAGTTGTATCGATGAAGAAGAAAGATGACACTATGAGGATGCACATAGACTACAGGGCACTAAAAAAAAAGAGCATCAAAAACTGATACCCAGTACCCAGGATTGATGAGTTGATCAATGAGTTGCATGGGGCATAGTACTTCTCAAAGGTTGATCTACGATTAGGATAACACCAGATTCGGGTCAGAGAGGAGGATATCCATAAAACAACATTCAAGTGTCACTATGGGCACTATGAGTTTCTAGTCATGGCCTTCAAAATGACTAACCCTCCAACTACCTTTCATCCGTGCAAGAACCATGTCTTCAACAAACAGTTGAGGAAATTATTACTAGTTTTCTTTTACTATCTTCTAATCTACAAAAACACATGGGAGGAACCTATGAATCATGTGGACGAGATTCTAATCATTATGGAGGAGAAATCACTTTTTTCCAAGGAGGAAAAGTGTGAGTTCAGGTTGGCAGAGATCCTCTATCTGGGGCACATGATTGGTTTTGAGGGATTAAAGGTGCATCATGAGAATATCTAGACCATCTTAGACTGGCCCACCCCCAGGTCACTCACATATCTGCGAGGATTATTAGGGATATGCAGTTATTACAAGCGCTTTTTGAAAGGATTTTCACAATTGGTTGCGCAATTGACAAACCTCACCAAGAAGGAAGTGATTTGATGGTCATAGGATTCATAGGTATCCTTCGACAGAATGAATAGGGTGTTGAGAACTTTCCCAGTATTAGCACCCCCATATTTCATGCAGCCTTTTTTCCTATATTGTGACACATCATGTCAGGGGATAGGAGTAATATTGGTGCAGAACTGACATTTGATATCTTTTGAGAGTAGAAAGCTAAGGGAGCGTAAGAATCTCTACCCGATCTATGATAAGGAGATGTTGGCCATCATGCATGCATTGGCCAAATTCAAACAATACTTTGTAGGAGGATTCTTTGTGGTTAGGACTAACCACAACAGGTTGAGATATTTCATGGATCAATGGGACCTGAATGAGAGGTAGCGGGAATAGGTGAGTAAGGTTCATGCATATGATTTTGACATTGAGCATGCAAAGGGGAAGAAGAATATAGTTGTTAACACCTTATCCATGAGACCTATATCCTTCTCCATGATAGAGATCTCAACAGAATGGAAGTCCATTCTCTTGGTGGAATACTCCAAGAATACCTACGGTTGTGAGTTGATGGAGAGACATATTCAAGATAACAGATACAGGGTAATGGATGAAATCATATACTAAAAATACAGGATCTATAGTGTCCCTGAGTCCACACTCAAGGATACAATTTTGAGGGTAGCACATGACGCACCACTAGCAGGGAACTAGGGGTATCTGAAGACCTACAGGAAAGTGAGGGAGATATTCTCTTGGAAGGGTCTCAAGGGGGATGTACTTCGTCATGTGAGGGAGTGCATGAGTTTCCATTAGAAAAATTCATAGTTCACACATCCTGCAAGACTACTTTATCCATTGTCAATTCCAGAGTAGAAGTGGGATGGCATTTCCATGGACTTCATCATAGGATTTCCAAAGGTACAGAGAAATGAATGTATCTATGTGGTAGTGGAAATATTGACTAAATATGCACACTTATTTTCCATTCCTACATAGTACAACACATCTTAGGTAGCAGATATATTCTTTAGGGAGGTGTTCAAACTCCATGGTCTTCCAAGGAACATAGTCAATGACAGGGATAACATGTTTGTCAATGCATTTTTGCAGGAGCTTTTCAGGTTATCCGGGACAGATTTGACACCTAGTACTAACTATCACCTCATGATATATGGGAAGACCGAGATAGTAAACAAATGGATCAAGGGGTACATGAGGAACTATGTTTCAGGGAAGTAGTGGGCATGGATAAAGTTGTTTCACATCATGGAGAATTGCTACAACACCACTCATCACATGTCCATCACGATGAGCCCATTCAGGGCATTGTATTACTATGATGCTCCATCTTTTGTGGATTTGGAATTTGGAGAGTCGAGCTCCTAAGGACAAACATTGGTTGCCGGAAATTCAGGACGTATTGAGAATCCTAAAGGATAATTTGCAGGCCGCTCAAAATCAACAGAAGATGTATGCAGATAGGCACAGGGTAGAACACAACTTTGTTATTGGAGATCTAGTCTTTCTCAAGTTGTATCCTTATAGACAATCATCGTTGAAGAAGAGTGGTGCAGAGAATCTTAAGCCTCACTTTTATGGACCCTACAGAGTGGCCATGAGAGTTGGGAAAGTAGCATATGAGTTGGAGCTACCAGAGGGTAGTAGGATCCACAACACCTTCCATGTATCTTGCCTCAATACGGAATTGGTACAGCAGGTCACTGCTTTGGCAAATATTACTCCACTAGATGAGGAAGTACAGCTGTTTCTATCTCTCATGAGGATTTTTTATGTCGGGGAACAGAGATCGAGGATTAAGTTCATTCGAGTGTACTTGGTTGTATGGAGAGGATTGTCCATAGAAGATGTTACCTGGGAAGGAGAGAATACCTTACAATATCCTGATCTGGAGTTGTTTGAGGACAAGAAATCTTGGGAAGGAAGGATTATAATGTCCCCTTGCAATTGATCATGATGGAGGATGACTCAATAGCTTATACGACTCTTGTAGGCTATAGTCAACAATGAAAAAGGGAGTCAAGAAGGTTTATTTGGTGTCACTAGGTAAAAAGAATGTTGAATCCTAAAAGTGACATTAAATCAAATAAATAATTATATTTAAATGGAATTGGAGGGAAAATAAAGTGAAGGTTTTATTGGTCAAAAAGGGGAAAGATATAGAAGGTCCCAAGGAAGGATAAATACAGGGGTAACCCTTCTCTTTATCATTATGATTTGATATCTCATTTTGGAGTGCTCTTGGAGATATTGTTTTGCTAGGGTTTAGAAAAACCCTTCCATCTTAGTTTAGTTTCGGTGATGCAATATCCACCCTAGCTAGACAAAGATGAGGATTCCTCTAGAGTCCTCATTTGAGTTCATTGTGGTGTTTGGAGCGATTTTGGAGGCACATCATCTTGCATAGGGTATTTGCATCATTTTCGAAGGACGACGATCATCGGATCTATAGGTGCCAAGATGTTTTTGCGTAACTATGGAAGAATACACCCCCGTAGGTTGAGCATGGGTTGTCCCATGAGGACCCACTCGACGTTCCACATTCATCCCACGAGGACCTATACAAATCATGGATTGCAGCGGTTCACCGGATCGGGTTTGCAAGGTTTTCAGGAGAGATTAGAGGGTCGCTTGCAGAGTGTACATTACTAGAGAAAAGAAGTGTAGGGCTTGGAGAGCATTGGATCAATGGACATCATAGATTGACATCATTCTAGGTTTTCTTGTATTGTTTATGTACTAGATTGTGCAACTACCTGGAAGCCATTAGATTTGTGTGCTTAGGAGTATTTTGCAACTGTTATTACAACCATTAGATATCATTGTGATGATTTTGGGAGTTTCCATCCATAATAATATGCCATGGTTAGCTTCTCTATTTTCTATGTAATGGATGTATGCATTATGTTTGACAATATTCCTATTTGAGCAAACTATTTTTAACAAGTTAACAACACCATTCTACAAGTGTTTGACACATTCACATAAGAAGAAATAACAATTTTGGGACAAAAAACATAATATTCCCACCTAGCCTAGTTGGGGACATCAAAAAAGATTTGTTTCTATTTCACAATATAATAAATGAAGTTGGGTATTAGGCACCACAGGTGTTACCTGCACTATATATGTATCTCTTGTGTTTCACATGTTTTCTTTTGTATACCAGAATGAATAAGTGTTAAAGAATGTTAAAAAATGTATAAGTATATAATTGACTTTCATAGAGTAAGAATGTGACTAATATGTAGGCTAGAATAGAGTATGGGTGTGCTCTATGTGAAGAGGCGTAATCCAGGTGAAGTATCCTTAGTTGAGCCAAGATTCCAAGTGAGAATCGCCTCTATGCCACACATCCACAAGTTTCCAAGGTTGGAATTAGGCATGACTCTTGGGGGCATGACACTATGGAAGATTTAAAACCAAGATAAAATCTTGTTTTCATCCCAAGTAAAATAAAATACAATATTCACTCGACAAAGTTGAAAATTAAGTATTTTTCTAGAAGAGCTTCAACATTACATGGAATTACAATTTTATACATGAACCTCTCAAAGATTCATGTGTAAGGATTCAAACACTAAACAAAGGTGATTCCTATATATAATGCTAGAGATAAATCTAAGACAGTGGTGTTTATATTCAAGATCATCATTTAAATGTTTCTTCAATTTATCAGTTGTTCTTGACCTAATTTATAATTGTATAGCAAAAAAATATTAAAATTATAAAAGAAGAGCCAATTGCATCCAATAAAAAGGAGAAGAAAATTATCCAATAGAAAATAGAAAAGTAAAACCTTACATAGTTTCTTCTCTATATGTTAATAATTTCAAAAAAAAAATCAAAATAAAGAGATATAGAAGTAATGTCTATGATAGGAATAGAAATAAATATACTTCATGGAAATTGGACTAGCATAATTTTGTCTTTTTTCTCCTAATTAGGATTTACTGTTGAATCTTGACCTCTTGGATCTTATGTTTCAAATGCTCAAGCATGTGAATAATTAAGTGTCTCAACCATTATTGCTCTAGATATTTCATTAATTAGCTCACTATCATCACTACGTTCATGGAAATATGACTGCATTTCATCTACTGTGAAAGTCAATATGTCCATCTCACTAGAATGACAATATAGAAATATGAATGGAATGACAATATAGAAACATGAATAGGAAAGCAGTGTATTTATAGAAGTATGAATGGAATGACAATATAGAAATATGAATAGGAAAGCAGTGTATTTGAGAAACCCAACAATATAAAGATCAAATCCATGCATAGTATAAGTAGATATGCACTCGAGTACTTGAAATGGGGAATCACTAGACAATATAATAGACAAATTTGGATTCAACATGTCAAACAATACTTTGTTTTTCATTTCCTCCTAGCTAGAGCTAAAAACATAATAAATGAATTCATAGTTAATCTACATTTGTTTCTTCTATCACATAAAAATAATCAATTACAAGACTCTAGTTGTAATCCTAGTTAGTGAACTAAATGTACAGGACTCGGCTAAAATTGCACAAAAATGTGTTCATTCCCTCTATGTCATCCTACTCTAAAGTGACATATTCATGGAAATAATGAGCCCGTTAAAAAGGCACATGGACAAAAAAACATCACAACTATTAAAAATTAGCATAGATCCATCTTAACTTCAACTCTATTAAGAGTAAAGAGGGATCAAAATGCTTCGGGTGAAAAAACTCAAAAAAATTTGAACCCTCAAAGCTTAGAGCATTGAGGTTAAGTTGGATTTATGCTAGTTTTTCATTGTTTTTAAATATAGTAATATAAATAAAGATTAGGTTTTATTTGTTTATTTTAGAATTAGGGTAAGTAAGAGTAATAAGAGAGCTATCATGATGGGCTATCTCAAGTGGTTGAGAGCTTTCAAGAGACCTTGAGGTCAAGTATTTGGGCTAGATACCTCCATGTATGTGGGCCTCACTCGATGCCCTATTGGGGATCATCATACAATAATCTACATGGCCTGCTTTACACTAGGTACCATCCTTGAAATGAATGGAAGTGCTCAAGGGTTTACTAGGGAATTATTTTCCAAGGAAAAAAAGTAAGAGTAATAAAAACGCTAACTTTTATTTTTTATTTTTTTATTATTTAATATTATGTAGCATAAACACTAAAAGTTTAAGACAAATCTCCCTCGACTAGTTGGATATATAGCACCTAGCTTCTCTTGGCACATGCAACTTTTATGACTATGCAAATTTTATGACTTTTTTCTTAAGTTTAATTAGGACAAAAACAAATCTTGCATCTTTCCTAATTTTATACATTAGTATAATGTAGAAATAAATGAATGTAAAGAAGAGAAACTCATAGAGAATGCTTCATTGATATCATAGTCTATTCGTGTATTATCTCTATTTGATTTTTTATCATGTCCAGTGAAATCATTGAAATTTGGCTCTATTGCTTCATAACTTCGTTTATAGTTGAGAATTCTTCCAATTTCATTTTTTTTAAATGATATCTTCTCATTTTTCCTTCCACAATGTCTTCTTCCTCAGATTCCACCAACACTTGTATTTGTTATTTTCTTTCCACCTACTTTCTTTCATACTCAAATCATTATAAGAAAAGTTAGGAAATTCATTCCATTTGTTAAGTATGTCCTTAACAAAGGGATATGGATTTCTATATATATATATGGCCAATAGTTTGCATATTTACTTAGTTTCCTTTTCAGTGTTAAAGTGTGATTCATGACTTTTGACCATTGTTGTTTTAAGATCATCTAAAAAAACTAGTAGTATGTTGGGTTTTTTTTTTTTTAAATAGATTGTTGTTGATGCTTTCACTTCACTCTTCAATCTATAGGTGTAATTGAAGGCCATTCTAAAGTTTTAACTCCTTCTGATTAGAATAAAATAGAAATCAAGGAAAGATGAAGTATGTGACACCATTCTGGTTGTGAATAATAACTATTTTGTTTGGGATGCAAGTACAATACCTCTAAGTGCATAATCCCCTTATTAAAGAAAATCAATGAAAACAATTGTAAAAGATAAATCATATAACATGAATAAAGATGGAGACAATACTAAAGTACCTAAGCACATAAGATTCACTTGTCCATGACTTCTCAAACCAAATTAAAATAAAATCTATGGTGGCTATAAATCCTTCTTTCATGATTCCTTTGGGAGAATCAAGATGTAGAAAGGGCCATCCATTGATTCCTAGGATATATTTAGTTTACCTATAAAGGATGGAGGAATTTTCCTAACAAATACTCGTGCATAGAGGGATACACTAGTTTCCAAATGAATATTTTAGTATGCTTTTTTATCATGGAAACAAAATCCTAACAGTAGTAGTTGAAGCCATTTTTGTGGCATTATAGGCACCAAGCTTTCTAGTAAAGTGGTTGGTATTCATTATCACACACATACATAACACTAAACATGGTGATTGAGTTGGTTTTTATGCCTAGTTACCTATTTATGAAAACAAAACTCTTGTGGAAATGTAAAAGTAGGCATGACATTCACTAGATGAATATTTCCTTAATTTTGTACTTGCTAATAAAGGCATAAATCTATTGAAATTTAATAACGTACACTACAAGGAAAACATCTTTTAGTGGAGGGTTTTGCGGAACCTCCCCAAAAATTCTCCCATGTCCTTTTATAGTGAATATTTCTAATGGAGGCAAGTGACTAGAGGTTTTAGTGGAGTTTATTACTTGATGCACTTAAATTGCATGGAGTGTATTGTTGCACTCATATCTACGACACACCAATGTCTTAAATAAACAATCCCACCAAAGGTTGTTATAAATAATTTGTGATAAAATTTTAGTTTACTTTAATTTTAAACATACTACAAACAATGCATCTGAAACTTATAAGCACATTGGTGTATTACTATCTACAACACGCCAAATGAGGTTTAACCATTTTTCTATGCAATATTGGTTTTTATATAGGTGCACTAATGTGTTCTATATAGGTGCACCAAATAACATTACATTGTTTTGTGATAACACACATTATAATGTGTCATTAAAATATAAGTGCACTAGTTTATCTATATGTAAGAAACACTAAATTAGATTTAGGCATTTTGTTATAAAATATAGGTTTTTATTTTGAAGAAATAAAAAACTAATTGTTGTGCTTAATAGCTCTGACATGCACTGGTGCACCCCAAGAACACCAATCTACAATTTTTTTTTAAAATCAAACAATGCACTAGGAGAATTAGTGTGCACTAGTGTGTCTTACTATAGGGTGCACCGAGGTAGGGTAAAATAATAATCAAAATTATCAAGCCATAATTTTATTTTTACATCTCTTTCAATGCTTCCAACCATTCCTATATGACCTCCCCATCGTCGATACTACTATGTTATTAGATTCCTCGATTCCTTCTCTTCACTACCATAGAAGGAGCACTAATGTGTTCTATATAGGTGCAACAAAGAACATTACATTGTTTTGTGATAACACACATTACAATGTGTCATTAAAATATAAGTGCACTAGTTTATCTATATGTAAGAAGCACTAAATTAGATTTAGGCATTTTCTTATAAAATATAGTTTTTCTTCTTCTTTTTTTAAATAAAAAATTAATTGGTGTGCTTAATAGCTCTTACATACACTGGTGCACCCCAAGAAATACCATTCTACAATTTGTTTTTTAAAATCAAACAATGCACTAGGAGAATTAGTGTGCACTAGTGTGTCTTACTATAGGGTGCACCGAGGTAGGGTAAAATAATAATCAAAATTACCACGCCATAATTTTATTTTTACATTTCCTTCAATGCTTCCAACCATTCCTATATGACCTCCCCATCGTCAATGCTTCCAACCATTCCTATATGACCTCCCCATCGCCAATGCTACTATGTTAGTAGATTCCTCAATTCATTCTCTTCACTAGTGGATTTGGTTTGTTTCAAATTTTACAAAATGGTACCATACTTTAATTTTTTATCTATACAAAAACCTTGCCTCCTTAGCAGGGAAGAGACCAAGTAATTTTTTTTTTATCTCCTAATTTACATTTTTAGTGAATTACAATTTAGAATTTGACATATATATATATATATATATATATATATATATATATATATATATATATATATATATATATTTCGCATGAAGTGTTAAATCCATTCAACCTGCAATGTCTTGTAAATTTGTATGATGCACCAATAATGATTTGTCTCATGACATGGAGCATACTAGTAAAACACAAAAATAAAATCATGTTATTTTTCAGTGCTCTTTATAATATTAGGAAGTACCTTAAGCAATGCTTCTTCATACTATAAGTGCATTGTTGAGACCCTTTTATATATTAAAAATGTTTTTTTTAGTGSTTTAGGAAATGTAACGAGGCACCATTAGTGGTGCTTATGTACATTGCAAGTGCACAAACAAGCCAACTTTAAACTAAACATCTTCCCATARTTGTCGGTGCATTTGTAAATGTACAATGTCATCGGTACTAGTGCTATGGTATATCACAAGTGCATTTTGAATCCAACTAATAAATATGATTCCACTACTTTGTTGATGTGTGATATAAAACTAGGAGGCATTGTTGGTGGTGCACCAATGTATTGTAAGTACATGAATGAGTGTATTTTTTATTTTTTGTATTTTCTTGTTTTGTCGGTGCTCTTGTGGATTTAAGAAATCACCATTATTGGTGCTCTTGTGGATTTAAGAAATCACCATTATTGGTGCTCTGTCACATCATAAGCACAACATTTTTTTTATAAGCTATCTAATCTATATATTAAGAAGTATTTAAAAAAAAATACAGAAGTTTTTTTTATTGGCCTGTCACTTGGGAAACCAAACCAGCAACATAACAATGTATTTCATAGGCTTGAAGCCCACAACTAGTCAAAAAATGTATTTTTTATATTAATTATAACTTGGTTGATATCTAACAGAGTAATAACAGATATTTTCCATTGATGTATGACCAAAAAACATCTAAATAACAATACATAAGAGAATTAATAAGGAAGGACATTGGGATCCCTAAAGTTAACATGTGTACTATGGGGTTTATGATGAGTTGAATTCCCAGGCATCTATCCATGTTGTTCCTTTAACGCCCACAACTGAGAAATGTGTTGTAGTGCCGCCATTTATAAATGTGCTTTGGTACAATCTAAGCTCCCGCTATAACAATCAAACCTCTTGTTTGTGATCGTATCATTGTGGTTCTTCTCCCACATATTTTACTTCTTCTCTCACATTTAATTCTTGCTTGGTCAGAGTAATAATCCCCATCTACTAATTAATTACTTGCATGAAGTGAGGCGAGGCCAGGTGTGGTCGGGAGTCACAAGCCCTCTGACGTGGTTGCTAGATGATCTAGGTGCAGCATGGGGATGGTTATGGGAACCCAAACTGGGAACATCATAAGCACATCGTTAATCCTAGCTATGAAATAAAATTTTCCCATCTTTTCGATGAATTTCAAAATGTATAGAATTGTCATTGTCAATGAGTTAGAAGATACAAGGCACGTTGATGCATTTCAAAATGTATAGAATTGTCATTGTCAATGAGTTATAAGATACAAGGCACATTGTTGTAGTGTCGATCACCCTATACAAGTGGTGCATTAATTACCAATAATAATAATAATAATAATAACTTTATACACTTTCTTAGCACATTGAGTTTTAACAAGGAGAGTACCAGTTACGATGTGTTGATTATAACTTCGCATTGTGGACAATGCGTCAATTTTTTTAAGGTACATTGATCTATTGTACACATTTTTTTGCAAAAAAAATAAATAATAAAAACTAAAAATGGTAATTTTTTTTAGATTTTTTATGTTGTGTTTGTGTGTGTGTGCGCACACGCATATGCCTAATAAAATTTGTATGTAAATTAGATACATCGATGTTGATAGAAGTAGTAGTAGTTGTATCAATTTGACATGTACAACTTATTACATGAGTGGGATATCAAAGAGTAGGAGAGGGATATCTACCCTCATCTTTTTACGAAATAGACTCATGTTCTTTTAAGGGATGTTAGATTCCTCTAATTTTATTAGGAGGCTACATCCCTCAAAAGGAACATGTGATTGTTGACGCATTATAGGTAGAAATTCAAGGTTGTTATTGATCTATGGTACCATCCCAAAGAGGAGGATATTTATTTTATTACCATGTTGTCTAGGAGAATGGAATATT
>ML821891.1:40135-53884 GCA_009831015.1 Picea engelmannii
TTGGTACATCAACTTCTCAGGGTCGTAACTTTTGCATACGATCTTTGTTTTAGGCGCATGATAGCCCGTTGGAAAGGTATATCCGAGAACTACACATTATGTCATCACACATTAAATTTATCTATAGTGTGACTATGGAAGGCCCAAAAAATTTTGTTTAGGGCCTAAAAATAGCCCCAGAATTTTATGTTGGACACACCTACCACACTTAGAGGGGGGGTGAACGAGTGTGGGGCTCTTTTTTCCAAAAATTTCCTCTTACACAAAACACCTTAGTTAATATTCAATATTTACTCATTACCCATTGTTGTCATTTATAACCAGTTAGATGTGAACATATATCACTAATATATCATCAACAAGTCATCACCACAATGAACACAAAGAACACAAGATGTATGTACAATTTTTCTTTTTATTATGGACAACAATCTGGGGGTTTATCAACAACAACCAAATAGAGTACAACTCTACAAGAGAACCAGCTCTATAATGCAAGACTCAGCTTACACCCTCAGCATCAACTGATATGAGGCAACAATCCTCAACAAATATCAATCTATCAATAGGTACACGACCTTTCAGTAGTGCAACCAGCATGTGTACGCACCCTGGCTCACTATAACATGCGTATGTACGTGGACAGTGTATACAACAACCTGTGCATACCTTCTGAGTTGTTAGGGTTTTTCCTTCAATATCAACTTAGATTCTCTGCAATCAATATCTCATTCTCTTCTGTCTCTGACTGTCCAATCTAACCACCAACCAGTCACAACATCTCCAAGCTCTCCAATAGCTTGCTCATGCTCCACAATAAATCAATATGAATGTTATCTCAATCATGTATAAACAACTAGTATACCATAGAAATGATGTCACCACTGAATCACAATAGTACTTCTCACTCCATCAACCAAATCATCCAAAGTGAACTATATCATAGAAGCCATACCAATAATTCCCTAAGCATTCACAATACATCAACAATAGTATCCATCAAGACAATAATGTAACCATACCAGTGTCTCAGTGATAGATATGAGCCCATAGAATGCATATCTGGAACCTACCTCATCATCCAAGAGCTTGGCACCATCTCAAACACATTTTTCATCATTCCATCCATTGTACGCACCATGTCCTCATGCAACCCGTGTATGTACACTCCTTGGCCCATTACAGCCCGCGTACACCTCATAAACTAGGGTTTTTGAAGCTCTGAGACTTTTGTCGTCAAGATCTCCGATATTGCCGAAATTTTGATGTGTCCATGAGATCCTCCTCTCGCTCTCTTTCTCAGAATAGATCTTCAATCATGCTCAAGAGATCCACACTAAAGATGCTCTCATAAGAAGCTCTCCATCAATACTCCAAAAGATAATCTCACAAGAAGCTCTCCATTGATCCACAAAAAGGATTCTCTCAAAGTGGAACATTTCACAAGAGATCCTAGCTTCTTGTTTATACTTTCATCCTCTATGTCACTTAACCCATTTCTAGGTCACTTAACCCATTTTCCTTATTTTAGGGTTAACCACTTTCCATAAATAGAAAGTTCTCCAATATTTTATCATTTAAATATTCCTTAGTGATTTTGTCACTTCTTTATTATTTAAATAATAATTTATTCTTTTAGGTCACTTTGACTTCTTTGACCTTGGGGGCTTCAAGTCTTCATATGGGGGTTCTTCATCTTCGTAAGGCCATAATTCTCAAACCATGAGGAGTTATGTGACATTCCACATACCACCGGAAATGGCAAGACAAGCACTATCCATCTAGGATAGTTTCACCAACAAATTCATTGATCTTCATCTCATTATTCCACATACAAGCATGGGTCCTCCAACCATTCTTCTAGGATAACTCAATCCGCAAAGTGTCTTCCTGTGAGGGCTTTCACCATAAGGAGACCACTTTGGAGTTCATCCATTTGTGCACCTTATCAATCACGATAAGACAATAATGAGTCATATTTTCATCAAACAAACTATGCATCATCATGTATCAATGACAACTCATTGATCCATCTTCATCTATGCATCATATCACTGATCCATCTTTATCAATTGGTTTCCACTTTGAAATCTATCATTCTCATCAAGGACTATGCATCATATCAATGATCCATCTTTATCAATTGGTTTCCACTTTGACATCTATCATTCTCATCAAGGACAATACATATACTTTGTTCATCAATCATTAATCAATCAATCCTTTGGCATCAATCAATCACTTGACATCAATCAATCTAACTATTGGCATCAATGACAGCATGATCCAACAATCTCCCCTTTTGGCATTGATGGCAATACCAACATTGATGTTAACACCAATTACCAATTATTGATGTCAACATGTAGATAAGGCATGCTCTACATCAATAGTCACTGTGACTATCTCTCCCCATCAATAAACAGCAATCACATCAATGTGATTAACTTCTCCCCCTTTGACATCAATAGCAAAGGGACATTCTCCTCTTGGGGTTTTTCCCCCTGTCTGAGTGCCTTTGATCTTCCTTTGAATAATCTCTCCCCTTTTGAACAAGGGATATTACTCTGATGTAATGCTGAATATACATCGAATATACTCCCCATGTGACCATTGCTCCCCCTAGAAGTATGCTTCTTTATTCAAACATAGGGTTATTTTCTAGGTATGCATCTGAGAAATATCTCCTCCTAGAATCATGGGAAGAAGAATGACTCCCCCTATGGGTATGTCTCCCCCTATCTCCTCTGCAATATGATCATCATGCAATTGCTACTGCTCAAACGGATCATAGATCAACTTCTCTTTCAATGATGATCCTTGGACCTGTCCATGAATTAAACTCATGTTATACCAAGCATCATGAAGCAAAAGATATGTCAACAATGAAATAAATAATCATGAGAAAAATATCAACCAAGTACATCATGTACCAAAATGTGCCCACCATGCACAACACCCATGTACATCAACTATGTTCATCTACCAATATGCCAACCATGTGTCATATCACTCATGATATGTCTCCATCATGAACCAAGTACCATATCCATGTATCAAACAAATACCAATTGGTGTGATAATCAAGTAATACCAATAGCATAGTATCATCAATCATATGTCATGTATGAGTGTACCAAACATGCATCAACTATAGATCATCAATAATGTACAACATGATCATCTCATCAACTTCACCAACTACATGTCTCAATATGTAGCCCAACCACATGAAAAATGCATGCACCATGATATCCATCATATGCTTCCAATAATATATCATAAGATATATCAATGAAACTCAAAATATGTACCAGTCATGTACTCCAACAGATCAGCATCAAACCATACTCATGGGTTAGTGCCATGCACCCAAGATTTATTTTACATCATCACCTTACATGATCTAACATAGAACCATGAAAACCTACAAAAAACAGTGTCAGAACCTGCAATAAACAATGGTAAACTCTGCAACATCGAGTTATACCAACATATCAAGTTGCAATCCATGTGCATTGCCTTTTCCCAAGGCTTTACCACATATACGCGGTCTATTGCACAACAACTCGCATATGTACGCGACCTATTCAAGGTCATCCTGCGTGTGTACATGATTGATACCATTGTCACCCGCGTATGCCTCTGTGGATAACACATTTGAAATCCCTTTCAGTTTTTCATTCTGATCTGGCTGCTTTGTCTTCTTCACCCACTTCTGTAGATGTCCCTGCTCCTCAGAACTTGAGCTCTGAGCATCCATTTTTTCAAAGATGTCTCCTTTTCTTACTTCATTCCTTCTTCTATCCATGCTATGTGAAGTCCTCATCATGGATTTTCTTCTTGTGTTCCAGCAATCCTGAGATTTGTGGCCAGCAACTGTAGCATCTCATGGTGTTACAGTGAACAGCAATGTGTCCTACTTGATCACATCTCCAACACCTCATGGTGTTATAAAATCTTCCATTATATCTCCTTTCATAAGATCTATATTCAAAATCCTTGTGACCATATCCATTACATGAATAACAATGCCCATGAAAAATACTTTCATACCTTTTCTTTGGTGTCCCAAGAATAGCTTCTTGATGTCTTCCTTTCTTTGTTCTTTTGAAATTTTCTTTGTCTTGTGTAGATGGTTTCTTTGCAACATTGTCTTTCTTCTTTGATGGACTTACCTCATGCTTCTTTGAGGTGCTTGCTTCAGCATGTGTATCTTCTCCTTTTTATCCAAGACCTAATTTATCACATAATGATCTTTGAATTTCCAAGATCTCATCCAAGATTCATGAGCTATTCAAGAATTTGTTTGACTTTTCCACCTTCTTTCTAAGGTCAAAAATTTCAGCTTCTAGCTTACAACATGACTCTTCCTTTTCATTTATTTGATTCTTCAATAGTTCATCTATCTTTTGGCTTCTTCAATTTGGGTCTTGATATGGACAATGGTTTCAAAACTTTTGTTAATCTCATCATCTACATTCGTATCTTCTTTTCCATTCTTTAGTCTTGTGATCTCTTCTTCCTTTTCTTCTAATTGAGTCTTATTGCTTTCTTCTTGTTCCTTGATCATTTGTTTTAACTTCAAAATGTGCCTTAGACTCCTCCTAAGAAACTTCTTAGCGTTATCTGAAAGATAGTTATAGTCTATATAATAATGATCACTTCTATATCTATACAAGCCCTCTTCAACTTCTTTTTGAAGTTTTAATAGATTTTATTTTATTCTTTTCATGGGGTAATTACCATCAAACTTTACACAAATTGTTTCTACATCTTCTTCTTCACTTGTAGAAAAGAATTCATCATCATCATTTCAATCAAGGGTTTTTGAGGGTTATTTACCTTCATTTGAAATATCTTCACTATCTTCCTTTTTGCCAATACCAACACATAATTCTTTGCCTTCATTTCAAATGTCTTCAAGATCTTCCTTTGTGCTATCATCACTTGATTCTTTATCTTCACTTGAAATGTTTTCAAAATCACATTTAGAAATAATGCATTCAACAGTTTTTGGAGATTCTTTACTTTTAGTGATCTTGATGGAGTGATCTTCAATATCTTATTTTTCCTTCTTGCTTTGACATGTTTCCTCTAGCTTTAGCCATAGATCCTTGGCGGAAGTGCATTGCCCCATGCTCTCTTTGATAGGGCTTGAGAGTCCACTAAGAATGGTATTGAGAGCTAATGCATCATTCTTCTTTCCTTCTCTTTGAGATGCAAAATTTGACTTGTTCTTCAATGAAGTTGATCCACCAATGGCTGCCTTCCAAATAGTTGCTCCCATTGTCTTCAAATGTAATCTCATCTCTATTCTCCAAGTAGAATAGTTTTCCTCATCAAGGATTGAACTTCATCATCCATTTGTGTGTCTATGGATCTCCTTCGAGCTTGTTAAGGCTTGTAGTGAAGGCCCGCTCTGATACCAATTGTTGGACACACCTACCACACTTAGAGGGGGGGTGAATGAGTGTGGGGCTCTTTTTGCCAAAACTTTCCTCTTACACAAAACACCTTAGTTAATATTCAATATTTACTCATTACCCATTGCTTTCATTTATAACTAGTTAGATGTCAACATATATCAGTAATATATCATCAACAATTCATCACCACAATGAACACAAAGAACACAAGATGCATGTACAATTTTTCTTTTTATTATGGACAACAATCTGGGGGTTTATCAACAACAACTAAATAGAGTACAACTCTACAAGAGAACTAGCTATATAATACAAGACTCAGCTTACACCGTCAGCATCAACTGAGATGAGACAACAATCCTCAACATATATCAATCTGTCAACAGGTACCTGACCTGTCAGTAGTGCAGCCAGCATGTGTACGCGCCTTGGCTTACTACAGTTCCCGTATGTACGTGGCCAGTGTATACAACAACCTATGTATACCTTCTGAGTTGTTAGGGTTTGTCCTTCAAGATCAACTCAGATTCTCTTCAATCAATATCTCATTCTCTTATGTCTCTGACTGTCCAATCTGACCACCATCTAGTCACAACATCTCCAATATCTCCAATAGCTTGCTCATTCTCCACAATAAATCAATATGAATGCTATCTCAATCATGTATAAACAACTAGTATACCATAGCAATCATGTCACCAATGAATCACAAGAGTATTGCTCACTCCATAAACCAAATCATCCAAACTGAACTATATCATAGAATCCATACCAAGAATTCCCTAAGCATTCACAATACATCAACAATAGTATCCATCAAGACAATAATGTAACCATACTAGTGTCTCAGTGATATATCTGAGCCCATAGAATGCATATCTGGAACCTGCCTCATCATCCAAGAGCTTGGCACCAGCTCAAACACAATTTTTTATCATTCCATCCACTGTGCGTGCCTTTTCCTCATGCAACCCATGTATGTACGCTCCCTGGCCCATTACAGCCCGCGTACACCTCATAAACTAGGGTTTCTGAAGCTCCGAGACTTTTGCCGTCAAGATCTCTGATATTGCCGAAACTTTGATGCGTCCATGAGATCCTCCTCTCGCTCTCTTTCTCAGAATATATCTTCAATCATGCTCAAGAGATCCACACTAAAGATTCTTTCATAAGAAGCTCTCCATCAATACTTCAAAAGATAATCTCACAAGAAGTTCTCCATTGATCCACAAAAAGGATTCTCTCCAAAATGTGCATTTCACAAGAGATCCTAGATTCTTATTTATACTTTCATCCTCTAGGTCACTTAACCCATTTCTATGTCACTTAACCTATTTTCCTTATTTTAGGGTTAACCACTTTCCATAAACAGAAAGTTCTCCAATATTTTATCATTTAAATATTCCTTATTGATTTTGTCACTTCTTTATTATTTAAATAATAATTTCTTCTTTTAGGTCACTTTGACTTCTTTTACCTTGGGGGCTTCAAGTCTTCATATGGGGGTCCTTCATCTTCATAAGGCCATAACTCTCAAACCATGAGGAGTTATGTGACATTCCACATACCACCGGAAATGTCATGACAAGCACTATCCATCTAGGATAGTTTCACCAACAAATTCATTGATCTTCATCTCATTATTCCACATACAAGCATGGGTCCTCCAACCATTCTTCTAGGATAACTCAATCTGCAAAGCATCTTCCCGTGAGGGCTTTCACCATAAGGGGACCACTTTGGAGTTCATCCATTTGTGTACCTTATCAATCACGATAAGACAATAATGAGTCATATTTTCATCAAACAAATTATTCACCATCATGTATCAATGACAACTCATTGATCCATCTTCATCTATGCATCATATCAATGATCCATCTTTATCAATTGGTTTCCACTTTGACATCTATCATTCTCATAAAGAATTAGGCATCATATCAATGATCCATCTTTATCAATTGGTTTCCACTTTGACAGCTATCATTCTCATCAAGGACAATACATATACTATGTTCATCAATCATTAATCAATCAATCCTTTGACATCAATAAATCACTTGACATCAATCAATCAAACTATTGGCATCAATGACAACATGATCCAACAGTTTAGGACCTGAAAAGCTAGAAAAAAACTACCAAGATGAAAACTGAAACTGCTAAGATGAAATCTATATGTGAGCCATTTGGAATAGGTGGGTGGCCACTGATATCAACCTGGATCAATCCTCCCCCCTTAGGAAGCAATGGTATCCATTTTTTTGAGTTCCCCCATCAGATCAGGAAACTTCTGCTGAATTTGGCCTCGGGCGAGCCACTTGCCTTGGTGTAGGAGTTGCCCTACTTTGACAACACGATAAAGTTGAAACTTATGTTGGTGAGTTCTCTTGACATGTGTGTCCACGATATGATCAGTGTATGCTTGTTCCATGCAGTCAAGGTTGATATATGTTGGTTTCAATTGATCTGCTACCTTTGAGGTGTCCAATAATGGTGGAAAGTATGGTCGAAGGAGGTCCGCATTAAACACTGGGTGCAAGCCAAGGAAGGGGGAATGTTGAGCTCAAAAATATTGTCACCCATATCATTGGTGATGGTATAAGGTCCATAGCGGAGTGGATGAAGCTTATGATGGGGTCTTGTAAGGCATTTTTATGCAAGTGCAACCAAACTTTATTTCCCACCTTAAACTTGTGTGGCACTCGTTGTTGATCATGACATTGCTTGTACTTGGCATTGGACTTCTGCAAAATATATTGAACCTGTTGGCAGATGTGTTGGATTAGTTCAATGAACCAGGTGGCTTTGTTGTCTTCAGTTTTCACATGGGATGACTCTTCCTATGTGGACGCAAGGGGTAGTGCAATATCCATGGGACCCAATGGTTGAAATCCCAACCCCACCTGAAAGGGGTTGTGGTCGATTGATCTATGAATGGCTCTGTTGTAATTGTGTTGAACACAGGGAAGACTCTCATCCCATGTGTGTGGATTCTTGGAATTGTACATGCACAAAATATACACGACCATCATGTTGATGACCTCAGTTTGAACATCCATTTGGGGGTGGAAGGTCGTGGATTTGGTGAGCTTGGTGTCCAGTCGTGACCAGAGGCTTGACTAGAATGTGTTGAGGAACTGACTATTCCTATCAGAGATTATGGTTTGTGGTATCCTAAAATTTACCCACACTCATGCAAAGAAGATCTTGGAAGTGGCCTCCATTGTGATGCTCTTCTTCTACGTGACTAGAATCGCCATCTTGGGAAATCGATCAACAACCATGAAAACACAATCATTTCCCTGCTTGGTTGAAGGAAGGCCCAACATGTAGTCCATCAAGATGGATTCCTAGGGTCTGTCAGGAGTAGGTAGAGGGGTGTACATGCCTTGTTTCTTAATGGTTGGTTTCGAAATGGTGCAGGTTGTGCATGACCTGATATAATTGTTGACATCCTATCAGAATTTCGGCCAATAGAAACGTTGTTGCAGCACTACCATTGTCTTCTCTATGCCGAAGTGTCCTGCCACCCGACTGAAGTGAGATTCCCAAATCAGCTTCGCGCACTCGCTTTATGGAATGCAAAGATGGTCTATATGGCACAATAACTCATCCTGTAGATGAAAATCAGTGACAGTTGTGTTTGTGCCCAACATCTGGTAGGTAGTGGTGAAGTCAATATCTCTCTCATAGAGTTGGGTCCATTCGTAGGTCTCATGTCCACAAGAGTGTAGCACTATGATTAGTGTGGAAATTGGAGGTCGGCTAAGGAAGTCAATGACATGATTGGTGATCATTGTCTTATACTTGATGTTGATATGGAATTGCTGCAAGTATGTGGACCACTTATAATGGCAATCATTCCTCAATTTTCCTTATGTCTACATGAACTATAGAGGCTTATGATCAGTGTGGATGATTGTCTCCTTCCTGAGAATGTAATTCCTCCACTGGCGGCAAGATTGTACAATGGAGTACATTTCTTTGTCATAAGTGGGGTACTTACGGAAAATATCTAATAATGTCTCACTGTGATAGGCCATGGGATGTCCATGCTGAGTGAGAACTGTGCCCACAACATAGTCTAAAGCATCTTCCTCAATCTCAAATGGTTGTTGCAGTTCGGGTAATGAAAGCACCAGGGTTGAGCACAAGCACTGCTTCAAATCATCGAATACTTTCTGTTACGACTATCCCCACATTAATTATTCCTTGTTACCGCCCATGGTCACTTGGATAAGGGCCCATGCAATGTGGGATAATCCCAACATGAACCTGCGATAGAAATTGGTAAGGCCTAAGAAGCTCTAGAGCTCAATGAGTGTGGTTGGGACTGGATATTCATAGATGACCCATATTTTGGTTGGATTGACATGCACCCCATGCTCATCAACAATTTAGCCTAGGTATTGGACCTTGTTCATGCCGAAGGAGCATTTTTCCAAATTTTCATATATCTTGTGTTTTCGCAGAGTGTGTAGAACCTGTTGAATGTGTTGCAAGTGTTCTGCCCAATTCTTGTTGAAGATGAGGATGTCATCCAAATACACTACCACAAAATAATTGGTGAAAGGCCACAAGATATCGTCCATCATCCTCGTGAAATTTTTTAGGGAATGTGTCAACCCAAAGGGCATGACCAACCATTCAAAAATACATTCTTTGGACTTGAAGGCAACCTTCCATACATCAGGCTGCTCTATTGGAACCTGGTGGTAGATGGACTTCATATTAATCTTATTGGAGTATTTGGACCCCTTGAGCTAGTCAAGGAGATCATCAATTTGGGGAATTGGGTATCGGTTCCTGACTGTGATTTTATTTAGGTCTCGATAATCAATGAAGAGTCACTAGGACCCGTCTTTATTTTGCATAAGCACGATTGGGCTTCCACAAGGTGGTGATCTTGGGTGGATGTTCCCATTTTCGAGAAGTTATTGGATCTGGTGCTTGAATTCCTCATTTTGTGATAGAGAATGGTGATATACTAGCCTATTTGGTAGCGATGTGTTGGGCATCAGATCGATTGAGTGCTTGACCTAACCATGCAAAGGTACCCAGTGGGTGAGGAGAAGATGTATTTGTATTCTTCCATGACCTTATCCACTAGCTTCTGTTGCGTGGAGAGACATGTCGTGGAGTCCATGGATGTGGATACAACCTTCTGCTCACTCTCAGCGTGAATCACGATGAAGACAAACTTCCCAGTTTGAGAGATTACCTTCCTGCATTACTTGGCAGAGATCAAGGAGACAACAGTAGATGGAACTTGTTGGATCATGTTGGCATTGATGCAAATGATTTGATTGATTGATTTTATTGATTGATGTCAAGTGATTTATTGATGTCAAAGGATTGATTGATTGATGATTGATGTAATGTAATATTTATTTTCCTTGATGAGAATGCATAGATGAAGATGGATCTAGATCCATGAGTTATCATTGATACATGATGAATATGGATCTGGATCCATGAGTTATCATTGATACATGATGAAGATGGATCGATGTGGTTTCATTGGTATATGATGCATTGTTGGAAAAATGTATAGATGACTCATTATTGTCTTATCATGATTGATAAGGTTCACAAATGGATGAACTCTAAAGTAGTCCCCTTATGGTGAAAGCCCTCATGGGAACACACTTTGCAGATTGAGTTATCCTAGAAGAATGGTTGGAGGACCCATGTTTGATTATGGAATAATGAGATGAAGATCAATGAAGTTGTTGGTGAAACTATCCTAGATGGATAGTGTTTGTCATGCCATTTTCGGTGGTATGTGGAATATCACATAACTCCTCACGGTTTGAGAGTTATGGCCTTATGAAATTGAAGGACCCCCATATGAAGGCTTGAAGCCCACAAGGTCAAAGAAGTCAAAGTGATTTAAAAGAAGAAATCATTGTTTAAATGATAAAGTAAAGTGGCAAAGTCAAGTTGGATTATTTAAATAATAAAGAGAAGTGACAAAATCAAGAAAGATTATTTAAATGATAAAGTAATGTGACAAAATCAAGAAGGAATATTTAAATGATAAAGTATTGAAGAATTTTCTATTTATGGAAAGTGGTTAACCCTAAAATAAGGAAAATAGGTTAAGTGACCTAGAAATGGGTTAAGTGACCTAAAGGATGAAAGTATAAATAAGATAGCAATGGTCTCTTGAAGATCATCCTTTGTGTGGATCAATGGAGATATTCTTTTGAGAATATTTTTTGAAGTATTGATGGAGAGCTTCTTGTGAGAGCTTCTTGTAGAGCATCTATGTTGTGGATATCTTGAGCATGTGTTGAAGATCTATTCTGAGAGAGGATATCGAGAGGATCTCATGGACGCATTGAATTTTTGGCAAGTCTGATATCATGATGACAAAATTCTTGGAATTACAGAAAAAACATATTTTCAGGTGCATACGTGGGTTGTCTGTGTATAGGGTGCATATAAGCGAGCTATCTGTGTACAAGGTGCATACAATATGCGGGTTGTATGTGTACAGGGAGCGTACAGTGGATAAAATCATGGATATTTTTGGTTGAACTGGTGATAAGTTGTTGAAGACTGAAGCAAGTTCCAGATCTTCATTCTATGGGCTCAGATCTGTCACTGAGACACTGGTATGGTTACATTATTTTCTTGATGGATAGTATTGCTTGTTGTGTTGTGAATGCTTGTCATGTTGTTTATGTTGGTTGATGGAGTGAGCAGTACTCTTGTGATTCAATTGTCATATGATTGCTATGGTATACTAGTTTCTTATACATGATTGAGTTAGCATTCATATTGATTGGTTGTGGAGCATGAGTAAGCTATTGGAGAGCTTAGATGTGTTGTGATTGGCTGGTGGTCAGTTTGCACAGTGAGAGACAAAAGAGAATGATAAATTGGTTGCAAAGGATCTGAGTTAATATTGAAGGATAAACCCTAATAGCTCAGAAGGTATACGCAGGTTGTTGTATACCCTAGTCGCGCACATACACATGCTGTATTGAGCCAGGGCGCGTATGCACACGGGTTGCATTACTGATAGGTCGTGTACCTGTTGCAGATTGATATCTATTGAGGATTGTTGCCTCATCTTAGTTGGTGCTAAGGATGTAAGTTGAGTCTTGCATTATAGATCTGGTGCTCTTATAGATTTGTACTCTATTCATTTGTTGCTGAAAAACCCCAAGGATTGTAGTTCGTAATAAAAATAAAATTGTACATACATCTTGTGTTCTTTGTGTTCCTTTTGGTGATGACTTATTGATGATATATTTTTTATATATGTTGCTGATATGTGTTCACATCTAACTGGTTATAAATGAAAGCAATGAGTAATGAGTAAATGTTGAATGCTAACTAATGAGTTTTGTGAAAGAGGGAAGTTTTGGGAAAAAGATCCCCACACTCATTCACACCCCCCCCTCGCTAAGTGTGGTAGGTGTTTCCAACAATTGGTATCAGAGCGTGCCTTCACTACAAGCCTTAACAAGCTTGAAGGAGATCCATAGACACACAAATGGATGATGGCATTCCAATCCTTGATGAGGAAACCTATTCTACTTGGAGAATAGAGATGAGATTACATTTGAAGACAATGGGAGCAGCAATTTGGAAGGCAACCATTGGTGGATAAGTTCCTTTGAAGAACAAGTCAAAGTTTGCAGCTCAAAGAGAAGGAAAGAAGAATGATGCATTGGCTCTCAAGACCATTCTTAGTGGACTCTCAAGCCCTATCAAATAAAACATGGAACAATGCACTTCCGCCAAGGATCTATGGATAAAGATAGAGGAGACATATCAAAGCAAGAAGGAGAAGAAAGGCATTGAAGACAACTCCATCAAGACACATGAAGGTAAAGAATATCCAAAAACTCTTGGTTGCATTATTTCTAAAAGTGATGATGTTGACAAAAAGGAAGATCTTGAAAACATTTCAAATGAAGGCAAAGAATCATATGATTATGTTGACAAAGGGTAATATCTTGAACACATTTCAAATGAATGTAAAGAATCTACACAAACCCTTGATTGCAATAATTCAAAATGTGATGATGTTGAATTTTTCTCTACAAGTGAAGAAGAAAATCTAGAAGTGGTTTGGATAAAATCAATTGATTGTTATCCCATGGAAGAAGTAGAGGAAAAACTATTGGAGCTTAAAGAGAAAGTTGAAAGAGGTATATATGAATATAGCAATGACCACTATTATATAGACTATAGATATCTTTCAGATAACACTAAAAAGTTTCTCAAGAAGAGTCAAAGGCACATCTTGAAGTTAAAAGAAATGCTCAAAGAACTAGAAGAAAGTAGTAAGACTTAATTA
>ML821891.1:58438-68615 GCA_009831015.1 Picea engelmannii
TCCTAAAGATAATGATCAGATCCATAAAATGTGCTAGGAAGGTAGAATACCCCCTTCATATCCATAAAATATGAACAAATCCCAAGAAAATCTAAAATTGTCCATGATTTTATGCTAAAACAGGGTATTTTCTGTTGAAGTGGCCATGTTTGACCAGCGTTGACCAGACACTTGGAAAGATCAGATCTTGAAGCTGATAGGTATTCATCCATCCTTGTACATCAAGGATCATGACCCATGTCTCATATTTCTCCCAGCTATCCTGCAAGTAGACGGACCTAGGAGCAATTACGGGATTTAGTCAAATCCTGTAATTTCTGATAAATTTTTAATTTTAATGCCAAAAATTCAAAAATTCAATTATTAAGCTAAGGAATGATAAATGTACCTTTCATAAGCTATTTTATGGAAAATATAGAATAATATGAAGGCAAAATGGATGGTTTTGGAGGCAAAAGTATAGTTTATGCAGTGGAAGGAAGCATAAAAATGTACTCAACAATGTGTTCACATCTAACTGGTTATAAATGACAACAATGAGTAATGAGTAAATGTTTAATGCTAACTAATGAGTTTTGTGAAAGAGGGAATTTTTTGGAAAAATATCTCAACACTCATCCCCCCCCCCCCACTTTAAGTGTGGTAGGTGTGTCCAACATAACTACCTCTGGTATCTTGTATAATATCTTGTCCAAAGTAATAATAACACTATGAGTCCTAGACTCATATACAACATGATGTTTCCATAAATAAGGTTAGCCCAAAACAACATCACAAACTTCAAGGGGGAGACATCACACAATACCTCATATTTGAAGGGCTTGATGTCATAGGCTAGGCGACATTGTTGACTGGCGCGGAGATCGCTCCCTTAGCAGAACCATTCAATGGTGTATGGTTGCAGGTGTGGTGATGTCGGAAGAGAAAACCACTTGACAAACTCTGTTGATATGAGGTTCTTCTAGATACCACTATCAACGATGAAGTGCAGCAGAGTACCCTTCACTCACGTATGTGAATGAAAGAGGCTCTCACCTTCCTCTGGTTCATCAACTTCATCGGGCTAGACCTTGGTGATGGTAGAAACGGTGGCACTAGTTTCTGTATCAATGATCCATCTCCCTTTTTCTGGTTCTGACTCTGATTCGGAGCCTGCATCTGATTCAGAGGCTTTCACCTTGGCCACCAATCACTACTTTAAGCGACATTCAGCAGTGTTATGCCAGGGGCTCTTATGTAACTTGCACCATTTCCCAATGTCTTTTTTTTTCTTCCCATTGTCCTTCTTTGTTTGGCAGTTTGGAATGGTTGACCTGAGGCTTCCCATCCTTTCTCTTCCCTTTTTTATACAGGTTGGGGCTATCTTTTCCCTGTTTTTTTTGTGAGGGGTTTGCATAACCAAACTACTGTGTCTTTTGTTTAAGCTTCTGCTCGATTTTGACAACATATATATAGGTTGCGCCCAAGGATGAAATGTCCAGAAAATCCATTTATATCTAGATGTATCTATGCATATTTCCATGATACTTAAGCACCATATGTCGCTCAGAGTATTTGGTACCCAACTTGGTGCGTAAGGTATGGAATACATTGGTGAATTTTGGCACTTTTTGGTCCCTTTCCTGCCGCGGTGTGGTCCATATTGTATATAAGTTGTCATAACTTCCAACAGGGTAGTATTGTTCCTTAATAACATCCCTTAAGGAACCCCAAGTGGGTGCAACTACAAATAATGTACATCCATTTGTTTCCTTTTCCTCACAGAAAGTCTCCCACCAATATTTGACATGGGGGACGGCCTTAAGGAGAACATATGCAATATTTTCTCTATTGAAAAAGTTGTGGATTTTAAAATACCCTTTAAAAGGTTTAACCATTTATCTACATAATCTGTGTCTATTTGACCTTTGAATATAGGAATATCAAAATTTATTTATACCTTGAATGGGGTGGCACCTCCGTTTGAGGTAGATGTGTTGCTTGTCAAAAATCCTTGAAGGATTTGTGCAAAGTTTTGAATCATCTCGTTCCTTTGTCGCTCGAGGGATTCCTTGAGAAACATTTTGAAAGGATATCCTATCCCATTGTCTTTATTTTCTCCTGTCATGGAAGGTTTATTGGGCATGCGAGAGAAGTTTTCCTCAAGAGAAATAAGTTTGAGACCCAACTCTTTATACCCTGACCTCATTGGGGACATGCACTAAAAAACGACAAGGAGCAGACCACTCTAATACCACTGATATGGATTTATGAGTGGAACGAAATGAAAACATGGATATATAATATTAACATAGAGACATATTGAATAATAATAGAGATACAGTAAAACTTGACTTCTATTAAATAAGAAATGTGTTGAAACTGTAAAATGCATACTGAAACAAGCTTGTTAGAATGGTGGTAGCTTATCTCTGGGAAGATATGTGATGACTACGCTCATTCGCAATAACATGAGTAAAATGGAGCTCCAAAATCATTTTTACATCAAACATGAATTCCAAAACCCTAGACATCCAAAAACCTAACCTTAGGAGATGAAGCGCCAAAAGTCATGTGGGCCCCGTTGGGGTAAGTTAGTACATCAACTTCCCAGTGTCGTAACTTTTTCATATGATATTCATTTTAGGTGAACAATATCCTGTTGGAAAGGTCTATCCAAGGAATACACATTATTCCATCACACTCTAACTCTGTTTATAGTGTGATTACGGTGGGCCCAAAAAATGTTGTTTAGAGCCTCAAAACGACCCCGAAAAGATAGAAAAAAATTGCCAAGATGAAAAATGAAACTACCAAGATGAAATTTGTATGTGAACTAGTTGGAATAGGTGGGTGGACACTGATATATACCTGGATCATTAGGTGGTTTAACATTTTTTGTGACAATTGTTTTTTCTCTGGATCACTATCATGTTGTGTTTGATGGAAGGATTGTCTTGCCCTTTGCTTCAGAGTTGTTTACTTTATTTTTTGAGAGGTTTAAAATAACTCAACCTACATTTAAACACCTCCCTCCTGGGTTGATGAATAATGTGAGTATGCATGTGTGGGGGGAAATGTTGCAAAAGAGGGCCATCCAAATTGGTCATGCTGCCAGGTCAATTCAAAGGTATTGGATTTATTAGCTAGTGAGGATGATCATATCCTTGATATTGTATGGTATCCATATGCAAGAATAGACTGGGGAGGATTTCAGAACATCTTGTTTACTCTATTCAACCCACTAGATGTGAGAGGTAATATTATCATTATATTCTAATTGATCTATTTTCCTATTTTTTGTCTTATTTAAGGCACATGTAATTGATTGTAAGATTTTGTTTAATTTTCCTAATTATTGTTGTCTACTATTTTTAATATATTGAGATATACCTTGGGGAGGTGCCTTTCTAATAGGATGAGAATATGGTTGATGTTGATGAGCCACCATAGGTGTAAATACCTAATTTTCAATGCAGGTTAGATCATAGATTTCGTCGAAAATTGATGGATCATATATGTGCACTAATGGATCACCATATATTAGTTCTTGTAAGAGATAGAGAGATAATGTGAGATCGTAATATTGCATTAATATGGGTGAACCTTCCCTATGAGATGATTTTATTGATGTTTCATGTTGTAAGTTCCCTCAACCTGCTAGAGAGGTTAAGGGATCGCCATCGATTTTCTTCTTTAGATTCATCTACTTCAGATTCATATTCATATTTTGAGGACAATGATCCTTCACCTCCTCCTCCTTCTCCACCTCCACCATATCCTCCATGAGAAAACTAGCCACCATCTCCTCTAGTAGCAAACCAACCACCATCTCCTCCACCAGTAAATTGGAAACCATATCCTCCATCAATAGATTGGAACCATCTCCTCCATGAGTAGACTAGCCGCCATCACCTCTCCTCCACAAGTAGAGCAGCCACCATATTCTCCTTCAACATTGGACTATCCACCATCTCCTACTCTAGTAGCATACTTATCACCATCTCCTACTCTAGTAGCATACTTATCACCATCTCGTTCAATAGCAGACCGGCTAAGTTCTCCTCCAATAGTAGACCAACCACCTCTACTTCCTCATATGCTACTTCCTACATTAGTATCTGACAGAGGTATCAATGCCTTTGGTTGTAGGGGCAAAGATAACGATGAATTTGTCTTTGTTCAGAATCCTAGCTTATAATAGTTGTTAACATGTATATATTTTATTGATGTGATGTATATTTTACATTTTGATCTATAAATTGTCGTGGATATTCCATTGGATAGTTCATCACAACATATCTAATAAAATACTAAAACATTTACTCTGAAGGTTAATTTCCTTTATATCTCGGATTCTTTAATTACTGGTTTTCTACTTAAAATGTATGAAATAGTTGAAACATGAAAAATGGAGAACAGAAATAAATACTCACACACCATCCACAAATAAACACAAGATATAACCTGGGAAACCCAATACAGGAGAAAACCCAGCTAGAAGGTGAGCTCGCTCTGCTCTCTTTTCTTTAAATGCAAGTATAAAGAAAGGGGCAATCTTTGTGGAGTTTCCTTTGACATTGTGGCTTGCATGACTGCTACAGAATATCTCCTCCTCTATTGTTCTCTCAAAATACCACTCCTAGGTGCTTTTCTCAACTATGGAACAAATGCAATGCTAAATAATGGAACCTCTTCTCCTAGTGGCCCGGTATTTAACATCACTTGATAGCCATCTAGGAGTAGAGTTTTGACTTCCTCAACCCTTAATTGGGATAACGTTTGGGACCTTATAGAATCTTATTGAATTTACATGCATGGCTAGCCCCATATGAGTGATTAATGGGGGTTGACTTGGCATCCATTCATATCATGGTGGTCAACACAGTAGGCCAACTTATGGGAGGCATAAATTTTGCATACAAGCTCCAATTGGGGCAATTTTTGCACCATTGGAAAGGTCTCAATGTGTAGAAAAATGACAATGCTTACATACTAAAGAGAGGAAATTTTTTACCCAAAAAAATGTTGTTTGATGCCTCAAAATGGCTTCGGAAGGTTTCAAACCCCAATTTTCCAAACTAAGACCTACCATTAAAATGACCCTGCAAGTCGATTCCTCTAATTTTTTTTTACTTTGAAAAATAATAAAATGATTCAATATGGATCACATTTATATTTGACTTGAGATGTTTATTTGACATATATATTGATTTTGATATTATTGTTCATATCTATTATGCATTTCCATATCATGTTGATGTTGATATTGTTGTATTTATAAAATGTATTTTGTGTCTATCAATTATTTATATTATTAATGATTTCTCTACTATTAAATTAAATTTGAGATGTATCTCTCATTTAAATTTGAGATGTTATATTTAAGATATTTGAGATGTATATTTGACAAATACTTTGATTTTGATATTATCGTTCATGTATATTATGTCTTTTCATATCATGTTGATGTTGATGTCGATGTTGTGTGATTTAGAATATATTTTGTACGTTAATGATAAACATCATTAAAGATTTATTTGTTTTTAAATCAAATTTGAGATGTATTTCTCATTTAAATTTGAAAAGACATATAATTTTTAACTCTAGTTATAATCATTTAATCCCATTTTTCTGTGGTCAACATTTAATGTCATTATATTATGTTTAACTATTTTTCAAGGTGAATTATTTATTATGCAAGAAGATACAATATGTTGATTAAAATTGTTTACAAACTTGATTAAATGACTTGATCTATGATTTTTTATTTTATTAATATTTTAACTCGATTTTTTAAAATTATTCTTAAATGTTATTATTAAACTTTTCATTAATTTTGATTGAATTAAAATTAGTATAGTTAAATTTAACAAAATAATTATTCCTCCAATTTTATATAGAGATAACATAATGCATAAAACTAACAATGTCGATAATATTTGTTAATATTAATCTTGCAAAACTATGTCAGTTTCACTATGCCATTTCCATCCACTATGCTAGTTTCACTATGTCAGTTCCATCCAACTATGTCAGTTTCACTACGCCAAACTCAATAATGTAAGCAATATGGAAGGGTCCCAACCAACATATCTTCAACTTCCACAGATTCTTCAATAATTTGAAGTCATATAGTAGATCCAAATTCCCATTTTCCGGAGTCTTGCTTCTAAAATTCCTTTCATGCCAATATTTTTGTCTTCTCTATTTGATGGTCTATTTAAATACAACCATGAAATGTATTCTTATAACTCCATCAATGCATTCAACCTTGTTTCCAATGAATGGTCATCAGTCATTTTAGGAATGACAACAATCAAGAGACTAAGGACTATAAACTCCATGGGAATCACAACTTCTTTTCCATAAGCTAGCTTGACAGAAGTATGCTTAGTTAATATTTTACCTCTCATTCTGTATGCCCATGAAACTGTTGGAGCTCTCTCATCCTAGTCATCACGCTCCACATCACATATTTTAGTCAATACACATTCCAATATCTTATTAAATGTGTCAATAGTATCATTGGCATGTGGGTGATAGGGTGTTCTCTTTTGATGGTGTATCATAAACTTTTGATTAAGTGTGTAGATAGTAGAATTGATAAAGTAGGAACCCTGATCTAGATTAATACATTTCAAATTGTTTATTTTCATTATTTATCCTTGAATCTCAACTATCATTGAATTTACCATGGAGTAATACTTTCAAGGTTGATTATCATGCTTTGGAATTGAATTTGAAAATGATAATTCATGTTAGGTACATGTAAATTAAAAATCCACCCTTACCTATGTTGGTGGAACCTTAGTCTTGAAAATTGCAAACAACATAGTATGGAACCTACCATTGTGTTTGGATCTGGTTCTTAATATCATGTTATTATGTCAAGAATCTTATTATGTTTTCCATTACTCTTAGTTGTGTGTCTAATTTGTTTGATACCAAGTTAAATCCCATGATTGTATTCAAAGTGTCCATTGTATGTCTCTATTAGAATTTTACTATTATATGAAATTATATTAGCATTAGGAGACTTTAAAGTCTTATAAACTATTTTAAGATGGCAAGTGTTGGTGACGGAAGTCACCCCTGGATTGCTAGCAGGAGCAGAGCCCGACGCCCATCAGTTTTATGTCACGGTTGTTTATAGATGGGTGATCGAATGGAGGGAAACTCAAAACAATAGCGTTCCAACTCTAAAACCAGGCCAGGTATGCATGAGCAAGTGGGGTCTTGCGTAAATTTCAGACAATGAGCTGTAGTAAAGGGTGAACAGACGGAAGACTTGTACAAGAGAAAAGCGGAGGTCTGTTATAAACAACAGGTTTCTAACAGAYTGAGGAAGAAGACGTTCAAATGCAGTATCATCTTACATTCGAACGCAAAAAACCAGAGAATGCAGTAATGCAACAACAAATCTGATATCATAACATAACTGCAATAATTCGCGTGAATCAGTCAATCACGAACTCTCTTAGCATGAGACGGAAATTAGATGGAGTGAGAAAAATTGTCTGTCATAAAACAAGATATCTCATATACAGATGCATAAGATGAAAGCTAGAATAGTTGTTAAAACATTACAGTAGGGAGCTCTGCTCAACCATCGATAGATACAAAAATGGCGAAAACGCCTACATATACTCAAAACAATCAACAACAACAAAATCGAGACGTTGCATAAAAAACTTTGCGTCTGCATGGCTTCTGACAGTCTTCACCTGCAGTCTCTGAATGATCATGCACCTATGGAAGACGCAATCAAACTCCTGACAGTTCAGTGGGCAAATCGACGTGCCTTTAATTCGTCGTCGAACCTTCCCATTATGGCGGAGACGATGTCTAACCACCATAAACTACTTCAATAACTGCTTCATTGGGATTGAGGATGGCCCGGCCAACTCGGCACCCCTTCGATGTGGAAGACCCCTCGTGCTGCCACGTGGATTAGCTGAACGGCCTGATGACTATGCGTGGAGGCCAGCGTGAAGGATGGGAGCGCGTAATGTGAGTGGTGGGGCCAACACAGTGAGGGTGAGATAAGAAGTGACGAGGTGTGAGAGAGGCGACGGGGGGAAGACACATGGCGGAAGGCGATAAGCGGAGGGAGCAGGAGATGAGATATAACGGGCACGCTTTAATGGGAGGCTGACATGGAAAGGGGCAGGACACATGGCGGAGGATGAGGAAGAGCTAAGAGGAGTGAGCCTCATCTTACGGTCAGGAGGAGAACAGGTGGCAGGGGGGAGGATGGTCCACCAGCTGACACGACGGGGAAAGGGCCCATGCTGATTAACAATAGAGCAGCTGAGAAGGATGGGATCGCGCGAGCGTCGTTGATCCGGGTGCTTAGATCTCGACCGTTGGGAAGCTGCACGCCCGATTCCGGACCCCCCCCCCTGCTTAAAGGTAGAAAGGTAGGGGGGGTCCAGAATTGCCTTGAGTGTCGTTGATATGGGCGCTCCGATCAGGACCATTGAAGAGATGCACCCTCGATTCCGGACCCCCCCCCCTCTACTTAAATGTAGAAAGGCGGGGGGGTCCGGAATCCGATGCGCACCGTTGATCTGGACGCGTGAAACCCTGCCATCCAGATCTGCTTGTCGCTTAACAACAGATGCATTTGCACCCTGAACTTAGGATAAGTGGGTTTTTCACCCATTCCTTTGCATTCTAACCCCCCTTACCAGAAATGTCGCTAACATTAGGCTCCATGGGGGATAGAGTCGTCCCTGTGATGCTCTAAGAACACTTTTGCAGATTCAGTGCCTTGTTGTTGGGCTATGGAGTCATTTATTAAGCTAAAAACAAAAACAATATTTACAAAAACAAAAGAGCTGACTGCGGCTCACAAAAAACATCTTTTCAAGAAATGCCCATTTACTAGGCCGTTGAAAACTTCTTTGCCTTCCCGATCCTGCAACCTGTAAGTATTGTTTGAAAATACTTCAGAGATCGTGAAAGGCCCAAGCCAGAGGGCATCAAACTTACTGTGCTTTCCCCTTTCCTGCCTGGGTGCATCCCATTTGAGTACCAGATCACCCTGCTCAAAGTCTTTCTTTTTGCTTTTCTTGTCAAACGCCTGCTTGATCTTCTGTTGGTGATTATAGGCCCTGTCCATGACCTGTTCTCTGATCTGCTGCACTTCCACTATCTGGTGAATTCTTCTAACCATATTGTCAGGCTCTCCCTCAAGGTCCTGGAGGAATTTCGCCACATCTAAGGCGAGTTGAGTAGGTAAAATGGCCTCTGTTCCGTAAACGAGTTGGAAAGGTGATATGCCTAGGGGCTTCTTTGTTGTCACTCGGTTAGCCCATAGAGCAAATTTGAGTTTGGAATCCCAGGCCCTTTTATTGTCTTCCAGCAATTTCTTAATGAGCTTGATCAAGCTTTTATTCGAAGATTATGCCAGTCCATTTCCTTGAGGATAATAGGGAGTGGAGTGAATCAGTGAGATCTCATACTGTTCACAGAACTTGACCAGAGGCTTAGACCTAAAGGGGGCGGCGTTATCAGTGACAATTCTGCTAGGGCAGCCAAATCTGGCTATGATATCCTCCAGGAAGATGATAATTACTTTGTGGGAAGTGCTCCTGGTGGGGACAGCTTCCATCCATTTGGTGAAATAGTCTGTTGCAGTCAGGATCCATCTATGCTGGCCACTTGAGGGAGGATGAATTTCTCCAATGAAGTCCAATCCCCAATGATAAAAGGGTGTTGAAACTACTACAGGCTTTAATGGAAGAGATTTGAGTTGTTGCTTTACTGAGAACTTCTAGCACTTGATACAAGCTCTGATTTCTCTACAGACATCAGGGAATAAAGTCGGCCAGTAATACCCAGCTCAGAGGATCTTATGGACTGTGGTCTTCCAGAAATGATGACCCCCACAAAGGCCACTGTGGAAATCAAATGTAACCTGTTGGGCTTCTTGTGGGTCCAGGCATCTTAAAAATACCCCCAAAGGGTCTTTCCAGTACAAGGTTTGGTCAATGAGGCAATATCTGACTGCTTTAAATCTCTGGCCTTACTTTTTCCCAATCCATCAGGAGGCTTCAATTCTTGCAAAAAATACAAGATATCCTTGTACCAGGCGCATGTTTCTAGTGATAAGGTACCTGGGAAATGCTTGTTGGAAGGCTCAGCTTGCTCATTGATGAAGTTAATTCCCAAGGTTTTGCAATTGGACTCA
>ML821891.1:75036-92859 GCA_009831015.1 Picea engelmannii
CTAGATACCAAAAACCTAGGTATCTAAAACCCTAGGTCAACTTGACCCATATTTTCAGGGCTTCGCCAGCCTGTCTTTCCTTTCTTCTCACCCGGTGCTCCAAAGCATCCAATGGTCTATTTTTCTGCTTGCTGACTTTTCCATGATCCTTCTTCCTTGCTTATCTGTCATCCTTGATATCCTCATCCAACGGTTTGCTTTCTTGGAATTCACTCCATCTTTTCTACTCTTTTGCTCACTTCGACCCAATAACAGTCACTGTGTCTTGCGCGAAGTTCACATTTTGCCTTTTCTTCCTTGATATTCACTTGCTTCCACACCCAAGGGCCAAAAATCCCCCAACACTCACATGTGCCTCATCTCAAGGTACTTCATATCTAATCTTCTTGTTTTACTTAGATTCCTGACTGCGTAGTGCAGCCTCTACTTTCTGCTCCATGCCTTCTCCTTATGCAGATTGTCTTTTCTGTGTCTGGTACCCAGTTTCAACTACACCTGGTACCTAGACCCTTTTCTTTATGCTCCTACTGAGAGCTACGAGGCAGATGTTTGTCATAGTACAACTTCAGTCGACTCCCATTCACCAAACCTTCCTTCCATTCTCCATTCAACATTTTCAGTTGTTCAGCTCCTCCCTTTGTAACATAAGCGATCTAGTATGGCCCTAGACAATGTGTTCTGAACTTCCCGGGATGTTTTATGAGCTTGCTTTCATATACCAGTACTAGATCACCTTGTTTAAATGCCTTTTTCCTGATGTGCATGTCATGGTAGGCCTTCTCTCTTTCCTTCTGTACTTGTTGATGGAATCCTGCAACAAATCTGTTTTCCTCTAATTCAACCAACTGTGCAAGAATCTCTTGAACAGCGCCAGGTTCATCCATATCTGTAAAGGCAACAATTCTCAGTCTTGGTACCAAATATTCCATTGGGACAATAGCTTCAAGACCATATACCAACTTGAAAGTTGAAGGGGGTCTGCATTGTTAGTTTCTTGCAAGTGGTCCTATAGGCCCATAATACTGCTGGTACTCTTAAATCCAAATCATCCATGTTCACACTGCAAATATTTGTCATCGCTATCTCCAAGATCTTATTGAATGATTCAACTATCCTATTTTCTTGTGGATGGTATGGTGTGCTCTTATGATGGTGGACTGCAAATTCTTTAGTCAAGGCTTCAACTTTCTTATTGATGAAATGTGTTCCTTGATAACTCATAAGGATCTTTTGGCATCCAAACCTTGTTATGATGTCATCAAATATGAAGTGCACAGTTGCAGTGTCACTACAGTCCTTGACTGCTCTTGCTTCGGCCCATCTAGTCAAGTATTTTGTTGGTGTAATTATGTACGTTTCTCCTGTACGCTTTCCTGGTGGATTTATAGGTCCAACGAAGTCAATGGCTCATTTATCGAAGGCTTGTAGGGTCAGTTGTGGGGCTAATGGAATTTCATCTCTTCTGGATGGTTTCCCAACTCTCTGGCATACATCGCAGGCTCTGGAATAGTCTTTAGAATCTCTGTGTAAGGTAGGCCACCAAAGGCTAGCTCTTAGAACCTTCTGTGCAGTTGATTTTCCTGCATAATGTCCTCATGCGATGCCTTCATCAGCTTCTCCAAGGATCAGTGGTCGTTCTGCCTCCATAAGACACCTTCTCAATATCTCATCAGGTCCCATCTTTTATAGACGTCCGGCTATAAGTGAGAAATCTACAGTGTGCACTACTAGTTGTTTCTTCTGAGGAATTGTGTACTCACTAGGTGTCATTCCTATTGATAGGAACTAGACTATCTCTACAAAGTGGTCATCGATATTTATAATGGCTAGTAGATCTGCATCCAGCAGTGCATCCTCTAAACTGGTCGGTTCTTCACCATGTTCCAACCTTGACAAGTGGTCAGGACCTTTGTTCATTCTCCCTGGCTTTACTATGATCTCAAAATCATATTCTTGAAATAGCAGCAACCATTTGCTTATCCTTCCCCCCAACACTGGATTGTTGACTAGGTATTTCAGCGCAGATTGATCAGTAAACATTTTAAGTGTCCTCCCAACAAGTAGTGACGAAATTTCTACAATGCATATACCATGGCTAACCCTTCTCGCTCAGTGGTGGTGTAATTAATCTCAGCAGTTGATAGCTTCCTACTAGTAAAGGCTAATGGGTGGTCAATATATCCTTCTCCTGGCTGTGCTAACACAGCTCCTAAATCAATGGAAAATGCATCGACATGCACATGAAATTCCTTTGTCCAATCTGGAAAAACCAGAATGGGTGTAGTAACCATTTTCTGTTTCAGTGTGTTGAAGCTCTGCTGGCATTCTTCTGTCTAACTAAACTAACAATATTTCTTCAAAAACATTTCCATGGGTGTTGTGATCTGAGCATATCCTTTGATGAACTTCATGTAATATCCTTTGTGTCCCAACGCAATACGCAGTTGTTTGACTGAAGTAGGAGGGGGTAGATCAACTATGATGGCAATTTTGGATGGATCTACCAGCAATACTTGCTTACATACAATATGACCTAACAACACTCCAAATGGTGAAAATAAAATACATTTCTTTAGGTTCAAAGAAATTTGACATTTCCTGCATTTGTCCAACATTATCCTTAGACATTCATTGTGATTTTTCAATAAAATAAAAATATTCCAATCATCAAAATATGCTTCTAGAAATTTATGCAAAAATTCCTTGAATGCTTTGACCACCACTCTGTAAAATATGGTTGGGGCATTTTTTAATCCAAATGGCATCACTGTATACTGATAAGATCTCCACTATGTTGCAAATGTGGTCTTATGGTGATCCTCCTTGGCAATCCAGATCTGATGGTATCCTGAAAATCCATCTGTAAAAGAATATACTTCTTGGCCTCCCACATTATCTAACACTTCATTACTGAATGGTGTAGGGAATGGGTCATGAAAACAAGCATCATTCAACTTCATGAGATCTACGTATATCATGATCTCTCCTATTTTCTTGTCTTGCACCACCATAGGGCTTATCCACTCTGACTCTTTGACAGGTTCTATAATCCCTGCTTCCAACATTCTCTCAAGCTCAATATTCACTTTCTCCTTATATTTAGGGTTTAGTCTATAAGGTCTTTGTTTGACCAGTCTAGCATATGGCTTCAAAGGAATCCTCATCTCACCCATAGGCCCTTTAATGCCCTTCATATCAGTGAACTTGGTTGGAAACAAGTCCTGATATTCATGCAGTAACTCTGTAATTTTGTCAATGGTAGCAGCATCCCAATAATCCCCAACATTTTCAAACTTTGGTGTCTTCTCTGTTCCAATATTGACTTTCTTAATCTTAATCGGCTTTCCAATAAATGGTAACTCAACTCTTGGTCCTTCCACATCTCTCTAGCCTTATGTTTCTGCGATGTTCACCTTCCTCGGATCATCGTCTTCATCGGCATTGATGTTGTAATAGCCTTGCAGTTTTTGGAGAGGCGCAATCCATTCATCCTCTTCCTGTTCTAAGGGAAGGCTAGATACTTCCTCGAATACTTTATGTCTCACAATCTGTCATACCTTACCAATATTTAATGATGAGGCACAACTCTTCTTGAAGGTACCAGTTGATAGGTGTCATGTCTAGCGTGTTGATGAATTTGTGTACCCACTGCTCTTAAGGGATGTTGCTCCGAGATTCCTCACAGCTTCGCACATGGTCCTTTGGTCAGCTTTGACCTATGTAGCGAACTTCGCAGCCTTCTACTTGTGTTGAGAACCTCACTATCATCAAGGTACGACACTGTATCCAATATGTAATGTTACTTTTGTGTGCCCCCCACCATATTGTTGGTGTGGATTTCAGGGCCTCATCCATTGCCAACAGTCTTTGTTTCATTGGTACACTTTCTTCAAAGTTCGACAAGAATGTTTCTAAAGGGTTGAGACCATCAAATGTGGGTAAGTTACTTACAGTTGTGTTGATCCAGCGAACTTCTCTAGTTAGTCTAGCACATCTTCTTGTAGATACTTCATACATCTTATTATGCCAGTTCTCCAGTGCTTCTTCTGAGTCTAATGAACATGCGCTATCACTTCGCCAGCTTAATTTTCCATCGGTTGTGGGATTAATGTAATCATGTTGTCTGGTTGTTAATTTGTATATGTTTTCTAGTGCATATGTGTGGTCTTCTTCTCTAATAGGTTATGTGTATCGCTGACCTTCATCTGGATCTAAAGGTGCGATCACCCTAAGGCCATCTTTTTCAAAAGTCATACATCGCTTCTTTAAATCAACCACCATGGAATTATTGAAATCCCAATCAATTCCTAACGGCATGGGGTAAGGACAGTTATCATTAACAATCTCTATTACCTCAAAATCTACAAATGTTCTTACTCCATCTATGTCCACAGGGACATGTTCTAATCTTCCAAAAGGGATTACAGCTTGTTGATTAGCCATCCTAAGCCTGATAGGGGAATAGATCAACTTTGGTTTTCCCATCAGTGCCCAGGTTTTCTTCGTCATGACATTGACCTCCGACCCTAAGTCGAGGACTACATAGTCTATCTCATAATATCCTAATTGAACATTCAAATGTAATTCCTTATTTGTCCTTCTCTTCTTACCAATTTGGTGTACTACCCTATTCAGTAAGGGGTCTATCCTTCCTAGCTCATATTGTCTGATTAAATTTTGTAACTCTTGTACAACGCTTTCATCTTGAACCAACTTAATACAAGTATAAAAAAATTCCATGAGCTTGCTTACCTCTTTTCCTTCTTTTGGGGAAGCAGACTGATCAAATGCCAAAGGCATTCCATATTCTCTCACTTCTGGTCTTGTCTTCGATGAAGAACCTTGGTCTCCTCTAAATTCTTTTCCTGCCTCCTCAAAAATTTGTCTTTCTTTATTTGCATCGAATATTTGTGCCTTCTTTGTAGCCTTCCCAATTCCTGAGTCTTCTGTAATCTTCCCTTGGGTTAGTCTGTCTTCTCCTGTAATAGCGCCTCCTCTTGTTATAACAACGACTCTAGGGTCTTCTCTGTGAGGCTCATCATATATCAATTGCACTTGCGGGTTCTGCTGAGGTCCTCATCTCTCCTAAAGCTTAGCTAGAAATACATGACAATATTCTATAACATGTTCAAACAAGATGCAGTAGCTGCAAGTGGTACAAGGGTTCTGACAATCCCTTGTGAGGTGTCCTAGTTGTGTGTAGTTATAACAGATGATCTGTCCACGGCCTTGACCCATTCCTCCTCCTTGTCCTCTTCCTCTGAATCCACTGCGAGGATTGAAGTTGCCTCTCCAAGGAGAGTTATACTGCATAGTGTTTCCTTCTTATTGTACTTCGCCTTGAATTTTGTATATGTCTCTCGATCTTTCATGCATGAGATTGTAAGCCCTACAATCCCTATCACCATGTCCTACAAACATACAGAATGTGCAATACAAATTGGTAGGTGTTTGAACATACTTTTTCATGTAGTAGCACTCACTAGGGCGATGTTTATTTCTACATACCTCGCACCAAGGTAAGGTGACTTTCTTCAAAGGGCTCAGAGCTCCATAAGCCAAGCATTCATTGAATAGAGGGTAGTGTTCCTTGTCATGGCCTTCTGACTTGCATCTGACACACCAGATGACTTCTCTTTTATCTTTTCCCTTATCTTTCTTCATGTCTTCGACCTGCAGAGACAAACTAGTTAGCTGACTCAAGATATAGATCATATCTGAGCTGGATTCTCCCATAGGGGTTGATTCTAGCTTCATGGTGATCTACAGTGCCTCAGACTGCAAAGAAATATTCTGTTGCATCAGAGGAACTTTGATGTGTGGTAAGAGGGCATCGATGAACCATTCTTTGTCCTGTTCATCTGGGATCTGAAAAGTCAATCGGCTTGTTAAGGTTTTTAATATCTAATTGAACTCCCAAATAGGTTCGGCCACCTTCTGCTTGATCTCTTTCAGCTCTGTAATACATTGTGACTCTAACTTGGGTTTCTTGAACTCTACAATCAATGCATTCTTAATCTGATTCAGTGTCTTAGGTTGTGCAAGTCCTTGAACAAGCTTCATGTACCAGCTCAGTGCGCAGTCCCTTAGAGTGGTACTGAACCGTGTTCTTTTGACAGCTTCATCGGTAATATTTTTAATATTCCATAAGGCTTCACATAGGAACCAGTGCTAGTCAGGATCTTCAGATCCATCTCCCCTAAATATAGGGAGCCTCATCTCATCTACCATAGATCTTCCTGGGGTTCCTGACTGAATGTGTGGTGGACTACTATTGACAGTGCTCTGGAATCTCTGGTGGTTGGGATTACTCTGATTGATTAATACTACTAAATCAACAGGAGGGATAACAAGACTTACTTCAATGGTCTGCATAGTTCCTGAAGTTTCAGATTCTTCCCAACAAAGCTCTTCATCTTTCCCTTCCTCTGTCCTAGTAGGTTCTGAATTCTCTTCGTCCATCAGATCTTCCTCTTCTACACTATAGAAACCCTCCTCCCCATAGTTCTGGTTGAACAGGTCTACAAGGTGAACTTCTCAAAACACTCTCCCACTGCGTGTATGTCTAGCTTCTGTGTCGTTGTCGCTGTCTGAATTCTTGAACATTAGCCTTTCTAGATTCGACCAATCTACTGTATCTTCAAGATGTTCTTCTCGTGTGATAGCATCTTGAGTCTCAACTTCAGGAATTGTAAAAATTTTCCTCTGGGTCCCTTAAAGAAATATCTCTCAGCTTGGATGTATGACTCTACTTTGTCAACAACAAACTCTATGATATACCCTCCAATGGTGTTATCGAACCAATGATCTATTGCTCGTGATATGGCGTTATCAACTCTTTTGATATTCTTGATCAGCTCCGACGTCCAAACCACAGGAGGTCCAGATCAGATCTCGAATTGGGTATATGATAATCTAGCTAGCCACTCATATAGCTCCTGATGGATTACCCCGAAGAAAATTTTGTGTATATCAATGAAGATATATTTCTCCAACCAATCCTCTGTACTAAGATTAGGGTTCTTGTTCTGGGCTTCAGCGAAGTCCTTTTCTTAATCCTCTATCCACTTTTGAGTCTTTGTCTTTGATGGAAACCACCTTAACATTCCCTTAAGAATATTCTTGTCCCGGCAAAGGAACCATTTGTTGGCACAGGGGCAGACCCAGAGTTCAACTCCAAGAGCGCACCAACAATCCCTAACTACTGTCCCTTTCGGCAACACCTGCGAAGCAGATGCAGTCTCACCCGAAGCAATTATGAGGGGGTTGCAGGATAGGGATGTCTACAACCAAGGGGAATATCAAGTGGATCTAACACAAGGGAAGCACARCATTCATATATCACTTATMGGCTTAGATCTACTCTGCACATCTACTTATAAGATCTAACACRGCAATGCAATCACAATATATCAATGATAGAGACAGAATATCAATCACACACAACACCAAATATACGTGGTTCACCCTCTCTCTAGGGCTACGTCCATAGAACTGTGCTTTATAATATATTAAGATGAAGCATGCARTTCTTGTCTGCGCTCTTAGCTAGCAAATCTCTTCTCTTCTCCTCTCTTTCTCTCCCCTCCCTGCGCACCCAACTGCAGGGTTGATCTTCACACCCAGCTGAAGATCTTACAATACCATAAGGCTCTCACACTCAGCACTTCTCTCTCTCGATACAATACTCACTCACATCAACAATACAACTAGATCAACAACAATATCGTACCAAACCAGAAGTACCAACCCAAACTAGGCCCTCGTGACCTTTATTTATATATTACAATCACTCGCCGACATCCTTAGGCCGAAACCTAGGTGTCCAAAACCCTAGATACCAAAACCCTAGGTGTATAAAACCCTAGGTCAACTTGACCCATATTTTCAAGGCTTCACCAACCTATATTTCCTTTCTTCTCACGCGGTGCTCCAAAGCATCCAATGATGGCTTTTTCTGCTTGCTGACTTGTCCACGATCCTTCTTCATTGCTTATCTATCATCATTGATCTCCTCATCCAACGACTTTCTTTCTCGGACTTCGCTCCATCTTTTTTGCTCTTTTGCTCACTTCGACCCAATAACAGTCACTGTGTCTTATGTGACGTTCACATTTTTCCTTTTCTTCCTTGATCTTCATTTGCTTCCATACCCAAGGGCCAACAGGCCTAGAACAACACAGCTCCTTTGGTTTGCTGGAATATCAAGTTTCTTGTAAGGTGCACCTCGAACAACATGGCTCCTTTGGTTTGATGGAATATCAAGTTTCTCAGGCATGAAATTGATATTGGCCTACTCCCAGAGAAATTTACAAGGACCTTGATAAATTTGTCGTCGGTCAGGAACGCGCAAAAAAGGTTCGATTTTCTTTGTTATTTTGATTAGATTGGATTTATTTTGTAATAGTCTAACATCTATTTTTATGTTCACGATTTTTTTTTAAGAATTCAGTGAAATGAAACGCCAATTGAATGCTCTATTTACACTGTTATATTGTTCAAATTTAAAGTGTTTTCGGTTTTCTATTAAATTTTCTTTATAAGAAAGGATTTCAAATGTTCAGTTAAATAAAATGCCAGTTTAATGTTCAATTTATTCTGTTATTTATTAAATTTAAAGCGTTTTTGTTTTGCAATAGTTTGATATTCCTTTATGAAGAACGTTTGTAGTATTCTACAAAATTAAATGTTGGTTGAATGTTCAATTTACTCTACTATTTGCTTAAATTTAAAGCATTTTTAGTTTTCAATAGTTATTTATTAGAAACGATTTCAGTGTTCATTAAAATTTAATGTCGCTTGGATGTTCAATTTACTTTGTTGTTTGTTTAAAGTTGAAGTGTTTTTATGTTGTGATTGTTTGATATTTAAATTTCCTTTATGAGAAAGGAGTATGGAATTCAGTAAAATTTAATGCCAGTTGAAGGTTCAATTTTCTCTGCTCTGCTATTTGTTTAAATTTAAAGTGGTTTTGTTTCGTAATAGCTTGATATTTATTTTTTCTTTACGAGAAAGAATTTTGGAATTCAGTAAATGTATGTTATAGAGTGTATAGATAAAGATTTGATAATTTTATTGATGTCCAAATAATTACCACAATAGTAGATTAATGGTCAATGGGCTCAAATACATAGCGTGAATGCAAAAGAAACCCCTAACACACAAAAGGCAAATGAGAAAAAAAGCTAGATGATTAAAGAAAAACATAAAAAACACATGTCGAACATAAAATGTTGGTGTCAAATCTTATAAGGTCTAGAAGCATTATTTTCTACAAATGCATCATAGTATTATCTTCTTTTTAAGATAAATATTTGTATTTGTAGTTAAATATTGATGCATTTGATTTTTTGGTTTAATGACTAAAATTTAAACTGTAGATTTAAGGAAGTTGGCTATAGTGATTTTGAAACTGTGGCCTTGACTTTCAATCTCCTGTAAATTATACATATTCATAATGTTGAGCGTGAAGATATTATAGAAATTTGGGCTTCTTTCAGCAGGGAAACTGCAATTATAGTGATCTTTGTTTTTGTTGTGCGTCCAATGTCAACAATAATTATGGAAAATATGTAAACGCAAACTAAGATAAAACATAGATTATAGAAATTTGGGCTTGTTTCAGTAGGGAAACTGCAATTACAGTGATGTTTGTTTTTGTTGTGAACGCAATGCCTACAACCACTGTGGGAACATTTCTGATGAAACAATCATTATGGGAAATGTGTAAACACAAACTAAGATAGCAAAGAGCTATGTTTCCCAACAATCATTAGAAAGAACTTCCACTTCGCTTCGTTGCCCAACCAATGTCTAATTTCTAGGGCTACGTGATGGGTTGATGTTATGGTTGAAATTTTGGGTCCTTGTTTCCTCAGCATGGAATTTTTCCAGAGAGAAAAATCCATGGCTTTGAGTTCCATGAGATGCTTGGAATCATTTTGAAAGGCATCACTGACTCATGTAAAAATTAAGAGCATAAAAATATTATTGTTTTTTTCATGGAAGATAAAATGTTATTTAAATTACATAATGATGCAAGTGAATCACGTTAAACAACTAAAGCATGTTCTTAAAAATATAATAATTTTATTTTTAGGGAATATCTCAATAAATTTTCACTCCTACCAAATGATTCCATAGTCTTTAATGGTCTAATAATCCATAAAAAATAAAAAAAAACATCTCAAATAAAATATTTTATATAAAATAATAATGTAAAAAATATAAAATATATATATATATATATATATATATATATATATATAATGGTTTTATTGAAAGAATAATGATAAAAATAATTTATATTCATGAATAATAGTTATGATAAATTTTGCACCTATGGAGGAAAAAATACACACCAGCCACATTGGAAAAGGATCTAATCAGATGGAACAGTCAGAGCCTAGGGTCTCTTATCTGGAATGCGGCTAGGCACAACAAGGGACTGATAATGGATCACGCCTTCTGGGAATTGCAGGACGGGACTTCGACTCTTTTCTGGAGTGACTCTAGGCAACGACTTCGAGCCCTAGAAAAAGATCCCACTCTAAATTATTTCATTGCCTTAACGTCAGACGCAGGCCTCCATAAAGTGATCGAATTATGGATCCCAGAAGATACAAGAGACAGCTGGTGCAAATGGAAAAACACTCATGAAGAGATAAACATCCCCCATGAGACAAATCTTCAACCACTACTTGATCATCTCAACTCAAGGAGAATCATCAGCCAACAAGGGGAGGACATCCTCAAGTGGGGTCACTCCAACACCGGCACCTTCAACATACAAGAAGCTTCTTCCCTTAGCGCAGGGCATAACTCCCTCCCAAAAGATGAGGTTTGGAGAAAAATTTGGGGAGCAAAGCTTTGGCCAAATATTAGTACCTTCCTTTGGTTAACGGTGAATAACAACATTCTAACTTGGGACAAATTAAGGAAAAGAGGCTTTATAGGCCCTTCTTGGTGTCACCTTTGTGGTATTGAGGAGGAGACTCAAAATCACCTTCTCAATATTTTCTCCTACAATTCAAATATTTGGGACCACAGCGCCAGCATCATGAGAACCTCGAACATGAATCGTACAGGTATCCAGGAAACAATCGAGGGATGGTGAGAGTCAATTTTCCAGTCTCCCATCCTCAACGGAATTTGGCATCTTCTTCCTCGATTTATTCTTTGGCAGATTTGGAAGGAACAAAATCGTCGAATATTCAAATTTGCCTCCTGGAACTGGCAAGAAGTCTGGTCTAAAATCCACTCCAATGTAAAGGAAACAATCTACCTACACCCCTGGACGGATTAGGACATGAATTGCTCGACAAATGAGCACATCATCCTCAATTCTTTGAAACTCAATCTCTCTCCCTCTCTTTCGATCCCCTTTCCAGGTAACACTTCTAAGATCATCCCCTCCCACTGGGAGGCTCCGCAAAGAGGTTTCCACAAAATAAATTTCGATGAAGCCTCCAAGGGGAATCCGGGACCCATGGGATATGGGGCAGTGATTCGCAACAGCAAAGGAGAGATCAAGTAGCAGATATGTTGGAAAACTTTGGGGTATACTTGCAGGAAGGATACTTCTCTTGCTCTCCAACCTCGTCTCCAACTCACCCCTTCGTGATCTCTTGCAGAAACATGGCTCACAACAAGGATCAACTCTTGGATGGGGTGAATACAGACACGACGAGTGGACAACCAGAGGGGAGGACACATGGCCTAGCCTCCCGCAACCTCGAGCCAGCTCAGGCGCACTCAACCTCCACCATTATTTAATGAATTTAAAGCCTCGGTCGTGTTGACAGGCGTAAGTGACACACTGTCAACTAGAAGTTCAAATCTGGACTGGGGTTGTCTAAATAACTCAATCTGTTTGGAATGAAATGACCGGACGAGTTTAATGGCTCTGTTGGCCAACTAAAGTCCTAAAAATAATAAAAGAAATGAAACTGATCTAAAATCTATGATTTTAACAAATGATATATTACTTACTAATGTTTATTAAAAAGAAACATGAATATAAAAATGATTATAAACAATCTATATACAGTTTACAAGGTTTACTTGAAATGTTGCGAAAATGAATGTTTATAATAATGTTTCAAAATAAGATAAAGTAAGAACATAAATATTTTTCTTTTTTTTTATGTTTAAATATTTTAAACTAATAAATACTAAGTAAATACAATTGAAACAATGACACAGAAACAATCAAAGCTAATTAATGCAATCATCGTCTCATTCATATATACACAAATCTGAATAAAATAAAGCAATGCACTTACTAACCTCTCACTGATTAGCAGTACTAAGCTAAATTCATCTCTCTATATTTGTATGAGCTCCTCTTAACCTGTGCCAAGTGTAAACCTATGACAAAAGAAAGCATAATACTTCCTTAAGAAATTCAAGGAAGTGTTTCATATTCTGGAGTGAGTTTATAACGACAGAAAGACAAATAATTATATATCTTGTGACCTTGAAATGTCCAATAACTGAAAATGAAAGAAATTTTAATTCTTAGGAATGGTGTTACCAGCTATCTAGCATCAGATGTAAACTCAAAATACTTGAATAGATGATCAGTCATAGATATAAACTAAACCAAAAGATAATGAACATAAAGAAAAGCATGATATAAAAAATTATATGCAGAATAGTCTAAACCTAATTCAATACAAATAAAGTTTCATATTCAAAAATTATATGAGAAACAATATTGACATTGCACAATCTACAAAAGCACAAAAGCCAAAGATTAAATTGTTTTCTCATATAGTTTCAACAAAATATGTTCAACATATGGTCCAGGAAGAACTTTTGGGATAATAGATTCTTAAAGAATAAAAAAAATTAATATATAAACGATAGCAATTGACCATGTATTGATAAAAAAGACTAAAGCTAATTTAAATCAATGCATAATCAATTATTCAAAGAATATGAAGATATTATAATGAAAATAAAACCATTTTACTCACAGGACAAAATCCATTAAGCAACCTGGAATTCCATATTCTTCTTTGAAAACACTCGTCCATTCTCCCAAAGATTCCAACCATCTGTTACTCCATTTGAAAAAAAGAAAAGTTTACAAAATAAATAATATAGAAAAGAGAAAGGATAAAAATCCTCCTATCAATTTCCTGCCTCCCCATGCTTGTTGAAAATTTCCAGATGGATTCCTCTCATCCTATAAACAAAATTATTTTCGCAATTGAGTGATAGGATTTGTAACTGATTCATCATTTGCAATTGAATATGACTGGATGAAAGAAATGCAAGAATCATAGAGGAAATTTAGTACACATGACATGTCATCAAGATTAAATTTACAGAGAACATGATGGATTCTTGTTGAAAATCCTTCTGGAGATGAATTGTCATTGATTAGCAAAGTCTGAAATTCTTCACATAATTGATTGTAATCATAGATTTCAAAAGCATCTAAAAATTCCTCTAGAAATTGAAACCAATCAATAATGTGATATGTTGGAAAAGACTCAAATCAATGTTTAATCCGACCCCTAAAAGTAAAAGCAAACAATCTACATAAAACCTTTAAATAAAAAATGTCATGCTTGATGCATTTACACCAAAACTTGTTAATATGGTCTTTAGCAGATACATTCCCCCCACCATCAAAGGTGAGTTTGGACAAGCGAGAGACTGTCTCGTCGGGAATATCAGGTAATGAGAAGTGGAAAGCATGTTCCAACACAGTGATTTGGACAACCATGGGGAATTAAATACATTCAAAACAAAGACTCCTACAAGGCCAGCTTGTCAGTATGTCCTGCCTTCTAGTGCATTTCAAGATGACACAAAAGAAGAATTTATAAATCTGGAATTATGACAGGCTGAGGGGTAAAACATTTAATCATTAAATTTACCTCAGCCGTCCTTCTAGCCCCATTTGTTGGCAGGTGTAAATGAGACATCGTCAACTGGAAGGTTAGATCCGGACCGAGGTTGTCTAATTAACCCAAGTCGTTTGGTATGATCTGACCCGACGGGTTTAATGGCTCAATTAGCCAACTAAAGTCTTAAAAATAGTAAAAGAAATAAACTAATCTAAACCTATGATTCTAACAAATAATATATTACTTGCTAATGTTTATTAAAAAGAAAAGTGAATATACAAATGATTATAAACAATCTATATACAGTTTACAATGACACAGAAACAGTCAAAGCTAATTAATGCAATCATCATCTCATTCATATATAAACAAATATGAATAAAATAAAGCAATGCACCTACTAACCTCTCACTAATCAACAATACTAAGCTAAATTCATCTCTCTATATTTGTATGAGTTCCTCTTAACCTGTGTCAAGTGTAAACCTATGACAAAAGCAATCATAATACTTCCTAAAGAAATTCAAGAAAGTGTTTCATATCCTGGAGCGAGTTTATAACGACAGAAAGACAAATAATTATATATCTTGTGACCTTGAAATATCCAATAACTAAAAATGAAAGAAATTTCAATTCTCAGGAATGGTGTTACTAGCTATCTAGCATCAAATGTAAACTCAAAATACTTGAATAGATGATCAGTCATAGATATAAACTAAACCAAAAGATAATTAACAACATAAAGAAAAGCATGATATAAAATATTGTGTGCATAACTGACTAAAGCTAATTCAACACACATCACATTTCACATCAAAAAATTACATGAGAAGACAATGAAAAAACACTACAAAGTTTACACAGGATGAAAGCCAAAGAGTAAATTGTTTTCTCATATAGTTTCAACAAAATATGTTCATCATATGGTCCAGGAAGAACTTTTGGGATAATAGACTCTGAAAGATTGAAAAAATTAATATATAAATGATAACAATTAACCATGTATTGATAAAATAGACTAAAGCTAATTTAAATCAATGCATAATCAATTATTCAAAGAATATGAAGATATTATAATGAAAATAAAATCATTTTACTCACAAGAAAAAAGCCATTAAGCAACTTGGAATTCCATATTCTTCTTTGAAAATACTTGTCCATTCTCCCAAAGATTTCAACCATCTGTTACTCCATTTGAAAAGAAAAAAAAGTTTACAGAAGAAATAATATACAAACGAGAAAGGATAAAATTCTTCCTCTCCATTTCTTGGATCTCCATGGCTCTGAACTTTCTCATATATTTATACAATGAATGAACAATCTGGGCGTCACTAATAATTTATGCCACCTCAAATTTTTCTCATAAAGAGACACAAATATCTCTCAAATCGTGTATTTGTTTGGGAAAATTTATAAGCGGAAGCTAAATGGGTCCATTTGGGAGATGGGTTTTCAACAGTTTCTTCTAATTCCTCACAGTTTGGCTACAATCAGTCCCGCAAATTCGTGTCTCTGTTCTTGACAAATTTTTAAATTTTATCTGTTATTGCTCATACATTTATTTGCAGCAATTCAATATTATTTTTGGATCAATCATCTTGAACGTATTTAGATAATAAAATCAAGCCATGATTAGATCCGTACCAAATAACTGATAATAGAAACATGTGAAACAAAAAGAAACATAAATTAATAATCTAAAAATTGTGAATAAAACAAAATCAAAAATGAATTTAAACTAAATATAAGTTTTAAACAAACATTGTTTATAATTTCCTTTCAAATATGATTTTAAAATTCTAGAAGCTTCAAGTTAATGGAGAAGAGAAAAACATTAATTTTGGTTTTTTACACAATCAAACAAATGATAGATAATTTTTATTTTTATTATTATTATTATTTTAAAATGAGATGCAAAATGAAAAAAAAAAATTTAATTAATTAATTAATATCACCAAATGATTTTATGAAAATGAAAAACCAACCAAGATATTATTCGATGAAGTATTGAACCCATTATTCAAAATAGTCAAACTTGCTAATGAATAAAAGAAAGAACGCATAATCATAATTTAAATGAAAGTAAACAGTTGATAAAAATTAACTTTTTTGTTTAAATTGAGATTTTTATGCTCGTTTCTAAATTTTGACATATACTCTTGTAATGAATGTCTCATACTATAGTGAATGTCTTAAGTTTGTCTCAAAGCAAGCCAAGGTATGGAACTATTTGAAAAGGTTGATTATGTAGCTCATTATAATTATCAAGATTCTAATGGGGGGCCTTTAAATTTTGTAAAAATTTAGTGGGAGTTGTTGGGGCCCAACAAATAGCGACAGTATTGGGGAATTAAATACATTCTTAATTAAATTATTTTTTCAATTTGCATTTCATTTCAAAATAAAAATAATAATAAAAAAAAAAATTATCTATCATTTGTTTGATTTTGTAAAAACTCAAAATCAATATTTTTCTCTTCTCCATTAATTTGAAGCTTCTAGATTTTTAAGATCATATTTGAAAGGAAATTATAAACAATGTTTGTTTAGAACTTATAGTTAGTTTTAATTCATTTTTTATTTTTTTGTTCTAAATTTTGTTTTATTCACAATTTTTAGGTTATTAATTTAGGTTTCTTTTTTTTTCACAGGTTTCTATTATCAGTTATTTGGTATGGAACTGATCATAGCTTGATTTTATTATCTAAATATGTTCAAGATGATTGATCCAAAAATAATATTGGATTGCTGCAAATAAATTTATGAGCAATAACAGATAAAATTTGGAAATGTGTCAAGAACAGAGACATGATTTTGCGGGACTGATTGTCACCAAACCGTGAGGAATTAGAAGAAACGGTTTAAAACCCATCTCCCAAATGGACCCATTTAGCTTCCGCATTGAAATTTTCTCAAACAAATGCACAATTTGAGAGATATTTGTGTCTCTTTACGAGGCAAATTTCAGGTGGCGAAAATTATTAGTGACGCCCAAACTGTTCATTCATTGTATAAATATATGAGAAAGTTCAGAGCCATGGAGATCCAATAAATGGAGAGGAAGATTTTTATCCTTTCTCTTTTGTATATTATTTCTTTTGTAAATTTTTTTCTTTTCAAATGGAGTAACGAATGGTTGGAATCTTTGGGAGAATGGACAAGTATTTTCAAAGAAGAATATGGAATTCCAGGTTGTTTAATAGCTTTTGTCCTGTGAGTAAAATGGTTTTATTTTCATTATAATATCTTCATATTCTTTGAATAATTGATTATGCATTGATTTAAATTAGCTTTAGACTGTTTTATCAATACATGGTTAATTGTTATCATTTATATATTAATTTTTTTAATCTTTAAGAGTTTATTATCTCAAAAGTTCTTCTTGGACCATATGATGAACATATTTTGTTGAAACTATATGAGAAAGTGGTTTACTCTTTGGCTTTTGTCCTGTGTAAACTTTGTAGTGTTTTTTCATTGTCTTCTCATGTAATTTCTTGATGTGAAATGTTATGTCTGTCGAATTAGCTTTAGTCAGTTCTGCGCATAATATTTTATATCATGCTTTTCTTTATGTTGTTAATTATCTTTTGGTTTAGTTTATATCTGTGACTCATCATCTATTCAAGTATTTTGAGTTTACATATGATGCTAAATAGTTGGTAACACCATTCTTGAGAATTGAAATTTCTTTCATTTTCAGTTATTGGACATTTCAAGGTCACAAGATATATAATTATTTGTCTTTATGTCGTTATAAACTCGCTCCAAAATATGAAACACTTCCTTGAATTTCTTCCGGAAGTATTATGGTTTTTTTTTCATAGGTTTACACTTGACACGGATTAAGAGGAGCTCATACAAATACAAAGAGATGAATTTAGTTTAGTATTGTTGATCAGTGAGAGGTTAGTAGGTGCATTGCTTTCTTTTATTCAGATTTGTTTATATATGAATGAGA
>ML821891.1:96329-118482 GCA_009831015.1 Picea engelmannii
TCAATACAATATATATATATATATATATATATATATATATATATATATATATATATATATATATATATATATAATTTGTAATTCAAATTGATTAAAAATATCAATAAAAATATTTAATATAAGATAATAAATTTTAAAAATAATATAATATAATTTATCTTTATATAATAGATATATTTTACTAATTTTAAGTTTTTAGATTTTACTTTATTTTATTTAATAAAATAAATAATAAATAACGAACCTTAACTTCTTAAAAAAAAGAAAGTAGTGTGATTATCGCACTAAACTCTTTTTTGTAGCCAACACATTTAAGGTGTGGGCATGGCTGAAAGTTGTGATCAATTTGGCCCAATCGTGAGCATTGTTGAAAGTTGTGATCAATTTGGCACAATCATGAGCGTGTGGATATTTTGTAATTAAAATGGTATAATATTTACAGTAAGCATAGTCAATGTGTATTATGTTGCAGACACTCCCCGACGCCTGCGACACCAGAGAAACAAAAACACAAGCGCCATAATAAGAACCAACCCACCCGCGATGCCACCCATTATGCCTACCAAGGTCTCCTTCTTGTTGGAACTAGAGGAGTCGGGAAAATCAAAGGCATCTAACAACAGAAATAGAGAAAACGTGTTGGAAGTCATATCGAACAGATGCAACAATTCACCAAACCATATAAGACATGCCTTCAAAGTGATGTTAGCAATGTAAGCATATGTGGTGCACGAACAATTACCGAGACAGGTCGCCTGGCACTTCCCTTGTCCTTTCCCTTTGTATTAACCCATTGAGGGGGCGTATATTTTCCACTCAACTCTACAAATTCAACAGTGTTGATCCGGTTTCTGACATGGCTGCATTTTAAGGGAATCTTTCTAACACATCCGCTTGACCATTGTTGAGAGTCCCATTCTTAGGTATCGTTGGGGACAAAACCTGTGAGGCAACTATAGGACTGGAGATTTTGATTGTTACATGATACATAAGCCCCTCTACCTCCTTTCATTATCACTATGCCTTCTACATGGTGATTATCCATTTGATTCATAGCCAAACCCCGAACAATCAGGCATTTGTGTAACCACAGGATTTGTCCTGCCAAGCTCCGATATTGGATTCCACAAGGCATGCATGCAACAATTCTGAAAGGACGTGGACGTGTGTTTGTTTTGCACCTATCTGGATGGTCATTGGTATACTTAGTCAAATATTCCATTGGATAGTTCATCACAACATATCTAATAAAATACTGAAACATTTACTCTGAAGGCTAATTTCTTTTATATCTCAGATTCTTTAATTATTGGTTTTCTACTTAAAATGTATGAAATATTTGAAATGTGAAAAATGGATAACATAAATAAATACTCACACACCATCCACAAATAAACACAAGATATAACCTGGGAAACCCAATACAGGAGAAAACCCAGCTAGAAGGTGAGGTTGCTCTGCTCTCTTTTCTTTAAATGCAAGTATAAAGAAAGAGGCACTCTTTGTGGAGTTTCCTTTGACATTGTGGCTTGAATGACTACTACAAAATCTCTCCTCCTCTATTGTTCTCTCAAAATACCACTCCTAGGTGCTTTGCTCAACTATGGAACAAATGCAATGCTAAAGAATGGAACCTCTTCTCCTAGCGACCTGGTATTTAACACCACCTAATAGCCATCTAGGGGTAGGGTTTTGACTTCCTCAACCCTTAATTGGGATAAGGTTTTGGACCTTATAGAATCTTACTGAATTTGCATACGTGACTAGCCCCATATGAGTGAGTAATGGGGGTTGACGTGGCATCCACTCATATCATGGTGGTCAACACAGTAGGTCAACTTATGGGAGGCATAAATTTTTCATACGAGCTCTGATTGGGGCGATTTTTGCATGATTAGAAAGGTCTCAATGTGTAGAAAAACGACAATGGTTACATACTGAAGAGAGGAAATTTTTTACCCCAAAAAATGTTGTTTTATGCCTCAAAATGGCTCTAAAAGGTTTCAAACCCCAATTTTCCAAACTAAGACCTACCATTAAAATTACCCTGCAAGTCGATTCCTCTAATTTTTTTCTACTCTGAAAAATAATAAAATGATTCAATTTGGATCACATTTATATTTTACCTGAGATGTTTATTTGACATATATATTGATTTTGATATTATCGTTCATATATATTGTGCCTTTTCATATCATGTTGATGTTGATATTGTTGTATTTATAAAATGTATTTAGTGTCTATCAATGATTTATATTATTAATGATTTCTCTACTATTAAATTAAATTTGAGATGTCATATTTGAGATATTTGAGATGTATATTTGACAAATACTTTGAGTTTGATATTATCGTTCATGTATATTATGTCTTTTCATATCATGTTGATGTTGATGTCGATATTGTGTGATTTAGAATGTATTTTGTATGTTAATGATTAACATCATTAATGATTTATTTGTTTTTAAATCAAATTTGAGATGTATTTCTCATTTAAATTTGAAAAGCCATATAATTTTTAACTCTAGTTATAATCATTTAATGTCATTTTTCTATGGTCAATATTTAATGTCATTATACTATGTTTAACTATTTTTCAAGGTGAATTATTTATTATGCAAGAAGATACAATATGTTGATTAAAATTGTTTATAAACTTGATTAAATGACTTGATCTATGATTGTTTGATTTTATTAATATTTTAACTTGATTTTTTAAAATTATTCTTAAATGTTTTTATTAAACTTTTCATTCATTTTGATTGAATTAAAATTAGTATAGTTAAATTTAACAAAATAATTATTCCTCCAATTTTATATAGAGATAACATCATGCATAAAACTAACATTGTCGATAATATTTGTTAATATTAATCTCACAAATAGTGAATATATATATATATATATATATATATATATATATATATGAAATTAAATTTTCTATTAAATTATGAAAATAAATATAAATTATTATACAACTTGAGTGGGCCTAATGGTTAAGAACATGTGTTTCCTCCTTGGAGATCACAAGTTCAAATCCAAAGAGGGGTAGGGTATCTATACCTCTGTAGACTTTAACAATCAAATTATTGTGCAAAGGGGGTCCCTTGTCCCACAAACAAGGGGGTGTGTGCAGAGGGGGTCCCTTGTCCCACAAACAAGGGGGTCCCATACACCAATTTGGTGTCTGGCTTGGTCGTGACCTTAAAAATATATTATTATTATTATTATAAAAAGAGATAAAAAAAATACCTTCAACTAAATTGACCTTGATTATAATAGTTGTTAATATTAATTTATAAAAGGCTCAACCTTTCCTCTTAAATCCTACACCAAGGGATTATACAACGACCTAATATTTCCTTGAAAATGTTCTTCGTTGACTTGAAGCCTTATTTTCATCCAGTGGTCAATGAGTTCTTCTCTAGAACTGAAAAATGACCTTAGGAGTTCCTCCTCTACCTCCTCCTAATTATTTTAACACACACACATTTTGTAGTATTTCTTCTCTAACCTTTTCTCAGTCAAATCATAATGTACTCACTTTCCTCTTTTGAAATATCTTTAAATACTTGATTTTTCTTTTACTTATTTTATATATGTTTTCAATTCCTATATATTCATCAAATTTAGACACTCATAAATATTAAATTAAATTAATATTCTTAATAAGTAATAAAGTCATTTGTCAAATAGGTTTAGCTTGCGTGGTTGGGAGGATTGGTTGTTAACCTCCCTACCTAGGTTCAAATCCCATAAGTGACATGTTTATACTCTTAAATTAGTATATTGTGGGTGAGTTTGGTACCATCAATCTCAAGTCTCGCTTCTGAGCTCAAGAGTGAGACCGCTTTCATTATGTGTATAATAATAAAGTCGTTTATATTACTAACAATGTTATTTAAAAACAAACACCTTGGCAAAAGACATGGCACTATGAATTAAAAAAAAAATAGATCTTAAAATTGACTTTACGTCCATATAATAAGGTTATCATAATGGAAGTAGGATATTCACCATTATTATTTTTTTATTAGCAGTTTTTTTAAAGTTATTTTGAGGGATATGAATTTGACATATTCACTTAAACATAGGAGAAAATATTTGAAATTTATAATTCTTACAAGTGATAAAAATAAATATACCAATTTAGATCTCGGTAAACTCAACCATAAGGTTTGGGTTCAATGGATAGGAATTAACTCCTTTGATAAGGCCTGGGTAAAAGATTGGGGTCACATGATAGATTGATTCGACTAGGACTGGGAACTAGGACTTGGACTGGTGACTGGGATTGGGAATATATTGATTTATTGGACTGGAAAGGGGAGGTGATTCCACTTGCCTCTATTCCTTTCACCTTCCTTAGAATAAGGATAACCACATGTATACAAATTATAGGTAACCACATGACTAGTGGAATATTTGAATTCTACTGATAAGGGCATGTCATTTCATAACCCACCTCCACCAAATATTACTAGTTTGATATTTATTTTAGACTGGGAAGGGAATGTAAACCCACCTACACCCTAAATGGAATGACGAGTGGTATATGGAAATTAGGAATGGTGGGTATGAGTCCCCTTCCACCAACCCCAACCTATCGAAAAATGGAACCCAATAGTGGATATTTTGAGTGGACTCGTCTTAATCAAAATCAGTAAGAAACATGGAAAAAGACGAGTTTCATTCATTTGGTACTCAAAGAATCTGAAAAATATGGGCACATTGGATATATTGATCAATACTAGAAAAAACATCAATTACGTATAATAAGATAAGTACTCATAGATGTGTAACCACCTAACCCGAATAATTCAATGTGTCCCCTCAGGATCGTAATAGGGATTCAACCTACTTTCATTGACCAACCCCTTCAATGGTGTTCCATCCAACTATGTCAGTTTCACTACGCCAAAATCAATAATGTAAGCAATATGGAAGGGTCCCAACCAATAGATATTCAACTTTCGTAGATTCTTCAATAATTTGAAGTCATATAATAGATCCAAATTCCCATTTTCTATAGTCTTGCTTCTAAAATTCCTTTCATGCCAATATTTTTGTCTTCTCTATTTGATGGTCTATTTAAATACAACCATGAAAGGTATTCTTCTAACTCCATCAATGAATTCATCCTTATTTCCAATGAATGGTCATCAGTGATTTTAGGAATGACAACAATATAGAGACTAAGGACTATAAACTCCATGGGAATCACAACTTCTTTTCCATAGACTAGCTTGACAGAAGTATGTTTAGTTAATCTTTTATATGTCGTTTTGTATGCCCATGAAACTGTTGGAACTCTCTCATCCCAGTCATCACACTCCACATTACATATTTTAGTCAATACACATTCCAATATCTTATTAAATGCTTCAAGACTACCATTGGCATGTGGGTGATAGGGTGTTCTCTTTTGATGGTGTATCATAAACTTCTGATTAAGTTGGTAGATAGTAGAATTGATAAAGTAGGAACCCTGATCTAGATTAATACATTTCAAATTGTTTATTTTCATTATTTATCCTTGAATCTCAACTATCATTGAATTTACCATAGAGTAATACTTTCAAGGTTGATTATCATGCTTTGGAATTGAATTTGAAAATGATAATTCATGTTAGGTACATGTAAATTAACAATCCACCCTTACCTATGTTGGTGGAACCTTAGTCTTGAAAATTGCAAACAACGTAGTATGGAACTTACCATTGTGTTTGGATCTGATTCTTAATATCGTGTTATTATGTCAAGAATATTATTATATTTTCCATTACTCTTAGTTGTGTGTCTAATTTGTTTGATACCAAGTTGAATCCAATGATTGTATTCAAAGTGTCCATTGTATGTCTCTATTAGAATTTTACTATTATATGCAAGTATATTAGCGTTAGGAGACTTTAAAGTCTTATAAACTATTTTCAGATGGAAAACATGATATATTTGATTGTTTATTATTGCACACACTCCCACGCTCATGTCTTATAAAGGAGGAGGCAAATGACAAAAAAATCCATACCACATTTAAAATGGTTAATATATGTTGATCGACATATAATATTATCAAACACCCTTTTTTAACTAATTCAACATTTTTTTAAAGAAGGTTGTGAACAATAAGTATTAATTACGTCGAAGGCATTCTTTAAGGGAAGGTTTTTTCCTAGTTTTCGTCGTCTTTCCATGGCCTTTGAAAGAATTGCACGTGTCAATGTACCATGGCCTTTGAAATCATGCCATGTCTCAATGTAATAAGTGTAACTTGGCAGATATTTGCCTACTTTCTGATTTCGTTTTGTACTTACCTCCCTCGATCGCCCTGTTGCACCCTTGCCCTTATCCTTCCCGCAGCCACCTTGTTGTCGCCCTTATCATTCCTTCGACTGCCTTGTTGCATCACCTTTTCATGGTCGCCCTTATCCTTCCCCTGCAGCAAATAGATACAATATTTACATCAAAATATAAGCCAGCAGACAATCTAGATAAAATGTTTAGATGCAAAACGTAAGCAAAATGTAAGCAAGTAGACAATACTGTGTGACGCTTTAGAGTTGAATGGAGGGATTATCACTGTCAGTGTGTGCATGCGCAGAAGGATATTCATCCCAGAAGAAGATGAGGCTACTGGTATTTAGGGAAAAGGTTTGTAGAGAGAACGGAAGCGGGGGAAGAGCGGGGGCTTCTACAACACCTTCCAATATTTTCAACACTTGGCTCATCATCGTCCTTTCGTCTTCATCATCTTGAATGCACCATATTCCCACGACAGCACACCTCTTCACCTACTCTGCTTATACATCGTTCATGTTCATCAATTTCTTGTCAAGAAACTCCATGGTGTGTTCGTTGCTTATCTGAGTTGCAGCCCACACGGAAAAGAACAGCACATTGGATTCTGAGTCCCATTCCATGTTTATTTTCCCTGCAATTATTTCGAGCAACGTCAGTTAAATAAAATGCCAGTTGAATGTTCAATGTGTTCTGTTATTTATTAAATTTAAAGCTTTTTTGTTTTGAAATAGTTTGATATTCCTTTCGGGGATGATTTAAAGGATGGAAATTTATTTTAAAATGTAGAAACCTCGACGAATCTTACTAATCCTTCATATGTCAACTATAAATGTTTGGCGATATTTTTGTAAAAAATTTCAAATTTCTAAGTATTTTATATAGTTTTTATAAAATTTTGGCTATTTTTAAGGTAAAATAATTTTATCCTATAGAAATTGGACGAATCATTTTTAAAATAGTGAATCTCATTTTTTGGAAAAACCATGGAAAATTAGCTCATGAGAGAAATTTAGCCCCTAAAATCATCCCTGATTTCCTTTATGAGGAAGGTTTCCAGTATTCTGTAAAATTAAATGTTGGTTGAATGTTCAATTTACTCTGTTATTTGCTTAAATTTAAAGCATTTTTGGTTTGCAATAGTTATTTATGAGAAACGATTTCAGTGTTCATTAAAATTTAATGTCGCTTGGATGTTCAATTTACTCTGTTGTTTGTTTAAAGTTGAAGCATTTTTATGAATTTACTCTGTTGTTTGTTTAAAGTTGAAGCATTTTTATGTTGTGATTGTTTGATATTTAAATTTCCTTTACGAGAAAGGAGTACAGAATTTAGTAAAATTTAATGTCAGTTTAACGTTCAATTTTCTCTGCTCTGTTATTTGTTTAAATTTAAAGTGGTTTTGTTTCGTAGCAGCTTGATATTTATTTTTTCTTTACGAGAAATAATTTTGGAATTCAATAAATGTCTGTTATACAGTGTATAGATAAAGATTTGATCATTTTATTGATGTCCAAATAATTATCACAATAGTAGATTAAAGAAAAAGGCAAATGAGAAAAAAAGCTAGATGATTAAAGAAAAACATAAACAACACATGTCAAACATAAAATGTTAGTGTCAAAGCTTATCAGGTCTAGAAGCATTATTTTCTACAAATGCGTCAAAGTATTATCTTCTTTTTAAGATAAATATCTGTATGTGTGGTTAAATATTGATGCATTTGATTTTTTTGGTTTAATGAATAAAATTTAAACTGTAGATTTAAGGAAGTTTGCTATAGTGATTTTGAAACTATGGCCTTGACTTTCAATCTCCTGTAGATTATACATATTCATAATGTTGAGCGTGAAGATATTATAGAAATTTGGGCTTCTGACAGCAGGGAAACTGCAATTATAATGATCTTTGTTTTTGTTGTGCGTCCAATGTCAACAATAATTATGGAAAATACGTAAACACAAACTAAGATAAAACAAATATTATAGAAATTTGGTCTTCTTTCAGCAGGGAAACTGCAATTACAGTGATCTTTGTTTTTTTTGTGCACGCAATGCCTACAACCATTGTGGTAACATTTTCGATGAAACAATCATTATGGGAAATGCGTAAACAAAAACTAAGATAGTAGAGAGCTATGTTTCCCAACAATCATTAGCAAGAACTTCCACTTTGCTTCATTGCACAACCAATGTCTAATTTCTAGGGCTACATGATGGGTTGATGTTATGATTGAAATTTTGGGTCGTTGTTTTGATGCAGGAGCATCGCTCACCTATCAAGCGAGCCAGCGCGTGGAGGCAAGGGAACAGCTGGACAGCGCCAGCATTCAAACTTTGGAACATTGTAATATGACTGCGCCAAACATTAATACTTGATGTGATGAAGCGCACTTTGTATATGTGACGGACCTTGAGCGGATAAGCTCTCGTCCTTAGGTAGCTGAGGCATTTACTTAAATTTAATGCAAGTAGATAGAATAATTAACTGTAGATTAGACAGTTTAGCTTTCGAGAGGGAAAACGGAGTATAGACACCCTCCCTTGTATCATTGTAGGATTATCAAGCATTAACATTGAGAGAAAGAAGAGAGCAGAGCAGAGAGTCTGTGAAGAAACTTCCATGTACAGTTATTGAATTAATAGGAAGAGCCCTGATTCAATTCCATGGATGTGTTTGAGCTCTGTGTGTTGTTGATATTGTGCTTGTGCATGTTTGCTTCCTTTTATGCTTATCTGTTATATGTTGCATACGTGATTGCGTATCAGGTTCGTAACCTGAGAGAATGAGTGCAATTGTTTCTCTACTTAGGCCGGGAGATTCCTGCATCGAGTGCAGTTGAATACCTCCGCATAGAGTGCATCGAGGAGGCTAAGTAGTTGAACTTTTGTTCTCTTTTGCCCAGAGTTGTGTTGAGTTGTTCGAGCCTTCCAGGTGAGTGCAGGTTGGACGTGAAGCCTCAGTAGCAAGTCTGAGAAGGGAAGGCGAGTCCGCTGCAAGCGTGAGTGCACAGGACCCGGGAGAACTTCATCACTTGGAGAAGTGATTGAAGGTTGAAGAGTGCGTAGAGTGCGTGAAAGTTCCCTGAAGGAATCAGAGGAACAAAGCTCAGGAGGGATAGTCCATTTGTTTCAGTTGTACAGGACGAAGGTGGCGAAACGGAGGATTCTCCAGAGGAAGAGAATCGACGACTTAAAATTGTCGTGAAGACTCGTGGAGTCCCGTGGATCGTTGGACCTGGGAGAAGGAGCAAAGGTCAAGCCTCAGACGCAGGAAGAACTGGTTACCATCGTCTATCGGCGGATCGGGGTTGGTGAGTGCAAGAATCACATGCACGTTGAAATCGCGAATCGCGATTCCCCGATTTGATCAGAGCCGTCAATCCCAGTAGGGACAGGTGGCACGAGATCCCGAGGAGTCGGGATTCGGCACTTCGGCGGTTTCGAAGTTGGAGGGAGCACGGATAGATAGCAAAGTCACGACGGGTCCCACGGAGGTTGTGTGGAGGATAGTACGAGGGATCGGCACTTCGGTACTCGGGGATTTGAAACACAAAGGACCGGCATCGTGAGTAGCGATACCCCGAGGTTGACCGTTGACCATCAGTGATCGGGGTTTCGATATTTGATTTCGAGGGGACAGTGCTGCAAGCCTCGCGATATCGCGAGACCCGATCTCCCGATACGCGAAGAGGAGATCGTTGCGAAGACTATGGGTAAAGAACTCCCGAGGGAGTGGGAAGAGCATTGACTCTTCGGGCCACGGAGAAAGAGTAGGTCCTGGTGGGGCGACCGTGTCTGTGAGGGCAGGTTGCGTCATGTTTCCTCAGCGTTGAATGTTTCCAGAGAGAAAAATCCATGTATTTGAGTTCCATGAGATGCTTGGAAGCATTTTGAAAGGCGTCCCTGACTGGTGTAAAAATTATGAGTATAAAAATATTATTTTTTTCATGGAAGATAAAATGTTATTTAAACTACATAATGATGCAAGTGAATCACGTTAAACAACTAAAACACATTCTTAAAAATCTAATAATTTTATTTGTAGGGAATATATCAATAAAGTTCCACTCCTACAAAATAATTCCATAGTCTTTAACGGTCTAATAATCCATAAAAAAAAATCAACTCAAATAAAATATTTTATATAAAAAATATAAAATATTTATATAATAAATATAATATTTACATAATGGTTTTATTGAAAGAATAATGATAAAATTAATTTATAATCATGAATAACAGTTATGATAAATTTCGTGCCTATGGAGGAAAAAATACACACCAGCCACACCGGAAAAGGATCTAATCAGATGGAACAGTCAGAGCTCGGGGTCTCTTATCTAAAATGTGGATAGGCACAACAAGGGACTAATAATGGATCATGTCTTCTGGGAATCGCAGGATGAGACTTCGGCTCTTTTCTGGAGCGAATCCTGGCAGCAACTTCTAGCCCTGGACAAATATCCCACTCTGAATTATTTCATTCCCTTAACGTCATACGCATGCCTCCATAAAGTGGTTGACTTCTGGATCCAAAAAGATACAAGAGACACCTGGCGCAAATGGGAAAACACTCATGAAGAGTTGAACATCCCCCGTGAGACTAATCTTCAACCACTTCTTAATCAGCTCAACTCAAGGAGAATATTCATCCAACAAGGGGAGGACATCCTCAAGTAGGGTCACTCCAACACCGGCACCTTCAACATACAATAAGTTTATTCCCTCAGTGTGGGGCATAAATCCCTCCCAAAAGATGAGGTTTGGAGGAAAATTTGAGGAGCAAAGCTTTGGCCAAATATTTGTACCTTCCTTTGGTTAACGGTGAACAACGAAATTCTAACTTGGGACAACTTAAGGAAAAGAGGCTTTATATTCCCTTCTTGGTGTCACCTTTGTGGTACTGAGGAGGAGACTCAAAATCACCTTCTCAATATTTTCTCCTACAGTTCGAATCTTTGGGACCACAGCGCCAACATAATGAGAACCTCATACAGGAACCGTACAGGTATCCGAGAAACAATCGAGGGATGGAGAGAATCAGTTTTCCAGTCTCCCATCCTCAACAGAATTTGGCAACTTCTTCCTGGATTTATTCTTTGGCAGATTTGGAAGGAATGAAATCGTCGAATATTCAAATCTGCCTCCCGGAACTGGCAAGAAGTCTAGTCTAAAATCCACTCCAATATAAAGGAAAAAATCTACCTGAAGGCCATTTCCACTAGGTGTTTGTGGGTGACATTGTCATTATTTGGACACCATGCCAGGGAAATGGCCTTCAACCTTTCCTTAAAATTATGAAAGAATGAAAGAATGAAAAAATAATGGGCTTGGAAAAAGTTCATTATGGACAAATGTACCACACACCCTCTACAAAGGCACCCATGAATGAGACACTATGACCTCTTGTATGTCATGAGCCATATGCCCATTGAGTCTTGACCCTACCCACTTCACCCACTATACATGGCTTAGAGAGGGAACTCTTGGAAACTCTCCTTGACCTAGGGAAATATCTACCCATTAGGACACCTCGTCAAACCTCCCATATTCAAGCTTGACAAGTCGCATAATGTCTTTGAACACTTAATTGTTTGACATAGTGATCTTTGATGCACATGTTTAGGTGGCTCATTTATTGATTTGATTCACTTATCATGATGTTATGACTTGAGATCCTTGGAGGGAACACTAGTACATATTGTAAAAATTTCGACATTCTATTTGCGGCGTTATGGAAAAAATTGGCCATACTGTCGAAAAATAGAGGAAATTTTAAATTTTTTTCCATATTGCTCGATAACGTCGCTATTTCCACGTTGACGTCTCTCTTTCCACGTTGTCGTCTCTCTTGCCATGTTTTCCACATAGTCGTCTCTCTTGCCATGTTTGTGACATAGTCGTCTCTCTTGCCACGTTTGTGAAGATAGTTGTCGCAGTTGCGACGTTGTGGAAACTAGGTTTTCCCCCTCCAACGGTCACCTAGTATTTTGACCAAGTCAACTTTGATTTGGTCAATAATAGTTGGAATTGCGACGTTATAAAATCTATAAATATGTTTCATTTTACGGATGTTGTGACAAGTTTGCTATAATAACGACACTTCAAAAAGGGTTTGCGGGTCTTCTCAGCTAGAGTACAACTATTAAAAGACATTGTACTAGGGCTCTTTTCGTTTCGTTTTAATTTTCTGATCAGTCGAATTTTAAAGGAAACAACTATTAAAGACATTGTACTAGGGATAGAGTACATGATGGGAAACGGTGACCTGTGAATGGGGTCAACGTTGATTTTTTTTCAAAATGTTTCTGTATGACATAGGATTATTTGTCTTTGCAGGACCTAGTTGGTGGATAGTTTTGGAAGAACAATCCTAGCTTGGGCTTCCATGGGGCTTGAAGCCCACAGGTGGATGCCAAGGGACCGCATGTCGGATGAGAAAGATCAAACTTGTAAGGCCTAGAATATGACTTGGACGACATAACCTATCCCCCACATGCCAAATTTTCCTATGAGAGGCAAAACATCACTTCTAGAGGCATGACATCACCTAGGGGGTTAGGGCTTGGTGGTGAGGTGACATGCATTAGCACAAGGACATTTTGAAGGGGCTTGAGCCTTGATCATGAAGGAATTTGTTTTGATGCTTGACACATGGCTTTGGGAAGCCTTTCCACTCTCCTCCATCACCAATGACCTCCTCCTAGTGCCAAAATGTCCCCTAAAGAGGTGATGTCCATATGAACTAGGGTTTTTCTTTAGTGAAATTTAATTGAATTGTTTAATATTACTTTGTAAAAAGGGAAAGATTAGGGTTGTTGACCCCTAGTCTTGTGGTTTACCCTTAATTATGTGGACAAACTATCTTAGTGACATTTTGTATAAATAAGAGATCATAAGATCTCATTTATCATAACTCTCCCTCTTGTGAGAAGTACTTGGTTTGAAATTTTTGCTACACTTAGAGTATTTTGCCTCTTGTGATATGGAATAATGCTTTTATGGTTATGGTTGATGATGATGATGGTGTGCTATCTCTAGGACGTCATTCTCTTGCTTTTGTGGAGGTTTACTTTGGCATGTTAAGGATTTTTCTTGAGTGGTATGGTCTCTTTAGTTTGTTATTATCATTTGTAATTCAAGTTGAGGTTGTTTTGGCCAAGGATAGATAGGGAGTATAAGGACATACACCCTTATCCTAGTTTCCACCACTTTATCAATCTTTTTTACAAGGGTTTTAGTTGAGGAAGTAAGAGGATTTGCACCCCTCATTTACAAACCCTAGCTAGGTTGCTTGCCTTGGGAAGTAAGAGGATTTACACCCCCAAGGATTTATTAAGCCTAGATATTTCTTATTGACCCCATTAACTCATAACTAAAGCCACTAATCTTTCAATGGAGAAACCAAATATTGCATTGGGAAACATGATTTCTTATCATTTTCACTTCTTGCAACTTGGATTGTGTTCCTTGTGCCTTGGGCACCTCACAACCACTAGGGCGTCCCCATCAAATGGATACTTCTTGTTGTTGTTACAAATTTGCATCTTCAGCCATTAGGGCTGCAGAAACCCTAACTCATTTGCTTGAATAACTTTCTAATCAACTGCTGGAATTTGCCCAAAGTTTGCACACTTACTCTTCTTGGTCTAACACACTTTTTGGAAAAGTTTGGAGGATTTTCAGTGGCTAATTTTCTTACTGTAATACATGGATTGTTACATCCATAAGAATGATATAATTTGATGCAGAAAAGTGTTTGCAACAACCTTATCTTTTCATGCTAGTATCTTGGATTTTCATTTTGAGTTTTGCTAATATTTAGCTAGTATTTCTCTTGTATCTTCTACTTGATCTCTAGAATTTATTTTGCAGCTTATGATTCCATTTTATTGTCGATATATATTGTTACTAACAACTTATATTAGGGAAAACAAGATTAAATTTCTTGTCCAAGTGATTATACTGCAATATATGCTTGTTTTTCTTGTGTCTCGAGCAGGTATTTCACCACTTGCAAGTTACTCAACATATTTGGAAACCATTAGACCTTATCAAGACTTCATTCCAAGACCTTCATACCATTTAGATCTGACCTGTAGGGATTTCATATCCATCTTCATCCATATTCATCTTATCCCCCCTAGGGTCACCGTGATTCCCCCCTTGAGGTGACTACCTCACCTCTAAAGTGACAGGGACACTTGCCTAAGGTGACAATGGGTAGGTGACCTCTTATTTTTTTCCATTTGGTGGTTGGGTCGTGATTTTACCAACCTACAACTTGTGCAATAACATTTTGGCGTCGTTGCCGAGGAGGATTTTGAATGCTCTTCGGAACCCTGACGACACTTTGGAAAGATATCCCAAAGCCTTTCCCTTAGCTTTCTTGGCGACTCCACCCAAGGGACGTCCCCTTTCCACCTTTCTTGATGATCTCATCTTGAATCTCATTTGGTGACTCCACCTTCCCAAAACCCTTTCTTTCCCAAACCTTTTCCCCCTGGGAGGTTCAAACCTTCTAAGTTTTACTAAAGAAGGCCTCCTCTCAAATATCCCATTGTTAAAACACTCTTCCATAGTACCCTTCCTCTTGCTCCAATGGCTCACCCTTGGGAAACAGACCTCTACAAACCACTCAACATGTCCAACATCCAAGGATACCCTAATACTATGCCAAAAGAAGTCAACAAGTGGTTGCCAATGTTCCCAGGAAACAATGTGATAATTGTTGAGGACCATATTTACGTCATGGGTCGAGACATGGACAATGTATGTATTAAGCATGAAGATGTGGCCATGAAGTTATTTTCCTCATCATTGACCAAAGAATCCCTTGATTGGTTCAAAGGGCTCCCTGACAATCATCTCACGTCCTATAAAGCTTTTTCCAACTTATTCAAGAATAGATGGTCAACAAAGAAATATGGTGGGACACTTGGGGCTCAGTTTAATCAGATAAAGAAAAAGGAGAATGAGATGGTAAAGGAATTCAATACCAAGTTTGACAGGTTGTACAATCAAATACCAACAGATTAATGTCCTACAACATCATCAGTTCATCTCCTTTACATGAATTCTTTTGAAGGGAAGTTTTGATTCATTTTCAAAGACAAAAGTCCCACATCATTGGCACAATCCAAGGAGTACAATGTCGATATTGAAGAAAATCTCCCCTATTCAAGGGTGGAACCTTTTCACTACCCTCGTATCAAAGCATAAGCAAAGACTAAGGTTTCCAACTACAGTGCTCCTAATATGATTTCTCTCTTAAATCAAAAGATAGACCAGATGAATACTCAGTTTATCCAGGTGCAGAATCAACTTATGAACCGTATGACTATAGTGGAAAGAAATCAATCTGCTCCCAGACCTAAATTTTCCAGACAGTGGAAAGATGCCACAAGTTGGATACCAAGGCCTCAACAGGAGGCAAAGGCCCAGATACTTTGAGACCAATTGGTACAGTTGATGTAGAAGCTTGGTGCCTCATATGCCAAGAACCCCACAAAGAAGATGAGTGCCCCCGATGAGACAAAGATTCTCCAGATGATATGAATTTCATTGATATGATTTGCACTTTCTAAGAGGAACAAGTTACCCAAGAGAAAATTAGTGAAGCCAAAAGAAGAGGAGAAAGAGAGGGGAGACTCGGGGCCTTAAATCAATTAACAGATGACCAGAAAAAGGAATTAAGGAGGGAATATCTAACCTACACTAGAATAAATAAATCTTTAGCCCCTCCATCATAACTTGATACTCCTCTTCCATCAACGGAGAAGGTGGCTCCACCACCTCCACCTCCGGTATGTGAGTTGCTTCCTAAGCCAACTCCTACATATGATATTCAGTTAAATATAGATGTTGCAAGCATGTTTGAAAAACTGAATATGACTATCCCAGTGACAGAGATGTGTAAGATCCCTTCTATAAAAAGGGAAGTTTTGAAAGTCTTATAGGTGCCAACTAAGAAGGAGGATCCTCCCATCATCTTGAACGTGCTATGTATCTCGATCGGCCAAGGGACAAGAATCCCCATTTCTATCTTTCATTAGGCATGAATGTCCTCCGCTTGAACAATTGCATGCTTGATTTAGGGGCCTCAACAAATGTCATGTCATTAAAGGTGATGGAACAACTTGGTTTGAAGACAACTCGACCTTATGGCAATGTATGTGGTATTGATTCATGAAGGGTCGAGGTCTTTGGGGTGTGTGAAGACATTGAGGTATTTCTGATTGTTTTCCACATATCAGCATCCTCATGGACATATTAGTGATCAATGTTCCAGATGCTTGGGGAATGCTCTTGCGAGGACCTGGTCCTCAACCCTTTGGGGTTTTCTTAGCATCAGCCTTACACATGCATATATTCCCATGGGCAATGGCACGTATGAAATCTTACACAACAGGGAAAAGAATGATACACATGTGATGGATCTAAGGGGCCCTAATTATGTCAGTGAACACTACTATGATATGCCTCCACAGGTTATTGAGTATGATACATCCGAGCTACCCTTCATACAAGAAGATTCCATGGAGATGTTTCTTCCATGGACAGATAAGAAGAAAATTGCAAAATACCATGGGAAGGAGCCGAGGCCTATCCAGATTTTACAAAAAGAAGATGAGAAACATGAAGAAATCATCAAAGAGATAGTCTGCACAAAGCCTCCATACGTTGAAAATACACCTTGCATCAATTTTAATGAAGGAAGTCTTGCGCTCATGTGGGACAAAAGAAATGGCAATCCCATATATGACCAAAAAGATAACAACTCATGGCTTGACCCTTACATCATTAAGAAAAATTATGATAAAGAGAGGTACTATCTGGTAGCATTAGATGGGAGGAAGATGTCATTACCAGTGGATGGATCTCTTCTCCAACCTTACATTCAGGTCACATGACTTCTTCAGGGCCCATGCCCCATGTAAGTAGGCAAGTCATCTTGATTCCTCCTGCATGTGCATCTTGATTGCTCATACTAGTTTAGATGCATTTCATTTTCATTTTACTCTACTTGCATATTGATTTCATGCCTAGCTTAGAAATTTTTGAAAAAATGTCAAATTTTTTCTTTTCTAGATTAGTTTCTATTTTGGATTTCTATATATATATGGATGAAGGGTGATAGCACCACCCTAGATGCTCTGATCCCTTTGTCTGAGTTTTTGGCAGGCATAGGTCTACCAAGAGATGTTGCAGTTCTCATGCACTCTACGACGAGCACATGTCCCTAAGTAGGAGCCAAATATTATCCCCATTTTGTGGATAACTAAGGAGATTATGTCTCGAGGCCCTCATGTTGCAGATATGGAGTGTCAAGAGACTACATGACCAACAATACCCTTTTGCACAGTTGGAGACTCTTCTCACCACCACAGAGGTCACAGATTTTCAGATGGAATCTACCACATCAACTGGCTTCCGGAAGGTAGTGGGCCTTGCTCCATGAGGTACAAGTCAGTAATATGGAGAACATCATTTCAATATTTAAGGCATTTGAGTATGTTGTATCTTAGATTGCTCTATATTTCATGATATATGCTTCGACATTATTCCTTTTTCCCTGCTTCTTGGTAGTTGAAATTGTGCCCTAGTAAGTGGTTTTCCTTGGGGATGGGTTTGCTACTAGGAACTCCCTTGAAGAGCCATCGTACCATTCCTGACCATACTTACCACTTTCCATCACTATTTCCCCCATTTCCTTATCTCTTGGGATTTTAGGGTTTATTGACCCAAGAAGGGGTTGTCCCTCATTCTATGGGAATAAGGGGTTGAAGGCCCGGAGGGATTGATGTTGGGTAAAATATAAAATCCTAAGTATGAACCTTCTATATGCTTCACCTGGGGATCACCCAAGAAAGAAATGAAACACTTATCTTTGAGAAAAGTGGGACCCACAATAAAATATAATTAAGAATGCTTAAAAGGTTAGTTGGAGGATAGGAGGTCTCATCACGAGCTGACCTATCATGTCCATGAATATCTAGTGGTATGACATTATCATCATCTGGTCACCAAGCCAGGGTAATGGCTCTCAATTGCATGGCTAAGATAAAGGGGTTCTCATCAACAACCAACATTCTCCTTTCCACTAGGTGTTTAAGGGTGGCATTGCCATTATTTGGACACCACGCCAGGGTAGTGGCCTTCAACCTTTCCTTAAAATTATGAAAGAACGGAAAAATAATGGGCGTGGAAAAAGTGCATTGTAGACGAAGGTACCACACACCCTCTACAAAGGCACCCATGAATGAGACACTACAACATCTTGTATGTCATGAGCCTTATGCCCATTGAGTCTTGACCCTAACCACTTCACCCACTTTACATGGCTTAGAGAGGGATCTCTTGGAAACTCTCCTTGACCTAGGGAAAGGTCTACCCAATATGACACCTCGTTAACCCTCCCATATTCAAGCTTGACAAGTCGCATAATGAATTTGAACACTTAATTGTTTGACATAGTGATCTTAGATGCACATTCTTAGGTGGATAATTTATTGATTGGATTCACTTATTATGATGTTATGACTTTAGATCCTTGGAGGGAATTCTTATTTTTCTTTGGAGGACCTAGTTGGTGGACAGTTTTGGAAGAACAATCCTAGCTTGGGCTTCCATGGGGCTTGAATCCCACAGGTGGATGCCAAGGGCCCGCATGCCTGATGAGAAAGATCAAACATGGAAGGCCTAGAAGATGACTTTGACGACATAACCTAGTCCCCGCATGGCAAACATTTTTCCTAAGAGAGGAAAAACGTCACTTCTAGAGGCATGATGTCACCTAGGGGGGTTAGGGATTTGTGGTGAGGTGACATGCATTGGCACAAGGATGTTTTGAAGGGGCTTGAGCCTTGATCATGAAGGAATTTGTTTTGATGCTTGACATGTGGCTTTGGAAAGCCTTTCCAGTCTCCTCCATCACCAACGACCTCCTCCTAGTGCCAAAATGTCCCCTAAAGGGGTGACGTCCATATGAACTAAGGTTTTTCTTTAGTGAAATTTAAATGAATTGTTTAATATTACTTTGTAAAAAGGGCAAGATTAGGGTTGTTGACCCCTAGTCTTGTGGTTTACCCTTAATTATGTGGACAAACTATCTTAGTGACATTTTGTATAAATAAGAGATCATAAGATCTCATTTATCATAACTCTCCCTCTTATGAGAATTACTTGGTCTTAAATTTTCGCTACACTTGGAGTATTTTGCCTCTCGTGTGATGGAATAATGCTTTTATGGTTACGGTTGTTGATRATGATGGTGCGCTATCTCTAGGAGGTCATTCTCTTGCTTTTGTGGAGGTTTACTTTGGCATATTAAGGCTTTTTATTGAATGGTATGGTCTCTTTACTTTGTTATTATCATTTGTAATTCAAGTTGAGGTTGTTTTGGCCAAGGCTAGATAGGGAGTATAAGGACATACACCCCTATCCTATTATCCACCACTTTATCAAGTTTTTTTGCAAGGGTTTTAGTTGAGGAAGTAAGATGATTTACACCCCTCATATTCAAACCCTAGCTAGGTTGCTTGCCTTGGGAAGTAAGAGGATTTACACCCCAAAGGATTTAGTAACCCTAGCTCTTTCTTTTTGACCTCATTAACCCATAACTAAAGGCACTAGTCTTGCATTGGAGAAACAAATTATTGCATTGGGAAACATGATTTCTTGTCATTTTCACTTCTCACAACTTGGATTGTGTTCCTTGTGCCTTGGGCACCTCACAACCACTAGGGCATCCCCATTAAAGTGATACTTCTTGCTGTTGTTACAAATTTGCATCTTCAGCCATTAGGGCTATAGAAACCCCAACTCATTTGCTTGAATAACTTTCTAATCAATCGTTGGAATTTGCCCAAAGTTTGCACACTTACTCTTCTTGGTCTAACACACTTTTTGGCAAAGTTTGGAGGATTTTTAGTGGCCAATTTTCTTACTGCAATACATTGATTTTAACAGCCATAAGGATGATATAATTTGTTGCACACAAGTGTTTGCAACGACCTTATCTTTTCATGCTAGTATCTTGGATTTTCATCTTGAGTTTTGCTAGTCTTTCTCTTGTATCTTCTACTTGATCTCTAGCATTTATTTTGCAACGTATGATGCCATTTTATTGCTGATATATATTGTTACTAACAACTTATATTAGGGACAAGAAGATTAACTTGCTTGTCCAAATGATTATACTACAATATATGCTTGTTTTTCTTGTGTCTCGGGCATGATTTTCACCACTTGCAGGTTACTCAACATATTTGGCAACCCTTGGACCTTCCCAAGACTTCATTCCAAGAACTTCATACCATTTAGATCTGATCTCTAGGGACTTCATCTCCATATTCATCCATATTCATCTCATCCCCCCTAGGGTCACCGATATTCCCCCCTTGAGGTGACTACCTCACCTCTAAAGTGACGGGGACACCTGCCTAAGGTGATAGTGGGTAGGTGACCTCTTAGTTGTCGCCATTTGGTGGTTGGGTCGAGCTTTTCCCAACCTACAACTTGTGCAATAACAACTCCAATTCTTGATTTTCTTGCTCTTCACAATCTATGTAGAATAATTTATTCTCACCGCATATATGCCTCTTACTGTACTCACTGCCACAATTGAAACATAGTCCCTTTGCTCTTATTTCATCCATTTGTTGAGGTGTCAACCTTGTCGGTTGAGTGAGGTTAGGGAAGGGAACATGGTGCTCTCTATAGTTGTTAGGGGCCACCCTTCTAGTAGCCACATTTTTTCTTTCCACTTTCCTTGCCATACTAAAATAATGCTCTAGGGATTTAGGTTCGAAGAGACGCACCTCGTGTTGAATGTTCTCCTTTAAAGTGTCGATAAAGAGTTCTAACAAATTATCCTTTGGAATGTTCTTTACCCTGAGACTAAGCTTTTAGAATTGTTGAATTGTCTATGTAATTGGACCTTTTTGCCAAAGATTTATCAATTGACCAAAGAATATGTTGCTCTTAATATCCCCATAATGTGCTATCATTTCATTTGTAAAAATGGACCGAGAGATAATCAAGCCATTTTTTTGTTCACAAAGCCATTGGTACCAACCAAATTGATTAGGTCCTAAATACAAAGCTACATGAGTTACCTTTTGTAAAGTTGGCACTTGGTGTAGATCAAATAATTGCTCCATCTAGAATATTCATGTTATAGGATCTTTACCATCAAATTTCCTCATATCAATCTCTGGAATTAAGTAGTTCCTTGGTTCCACATTGGACTCTCGATGATGTGGATCTTGAAGTGATGAATGATCATGATTTTGGGACTCGATCTTTATTTGGTGAAGTGTTCATCACGATCATCAAGTTACTCTCTCGATCATAATATATCCAATCCAGGGAAATCGATCAGAGCAAGGATCCACATTTTCATGATTTCCTTGTGTCTTGATATCTCCTTTAGGAAATCTCTCATCCAAGGGATATATGATGGAATTTTGTAATTGTTGCACCATTTTATTCATGTTTTGATTCATGGAATATATCTTTTGATTCACAGAATCTACCCTTTGATCCATTAAATTTTCCATTTTATATTCCTTTTGATCCATCAATTTTTCCATCTTCTTTTCTATCCATTCCCTATTTTCACCCATCTTCTTTTCCATCTGTTCCATTTGGTGAAAAATCTCTTCTCTTTCTTCTTGAGTCATGGTTGAGCTCTTTGGAGGTTTAGTTGGTGAAGTGATTTTTGAAGCACCCTTTGGAGCCATGTGAAAACATAATAATACTCCTCTTTTTCCTCTTTTATCACTAATTTTGAATCACCAAAAAATTATCTTCCAATCAAAAGCTATGCCAATTGTACATTACGTACCTTT
>ML821891.1:192410-209953 GCA_009831015.1 Picea engelmannii
CTAAGTATCAACATGCATTAGTAGACTAGATTCTTGGTAAAAAAAAATCAAAGATATTTATTCCTAATACAAAATGAAATATAGTTTAGAAAATGAAATAAAGAAATAAAATAGGATTAGATCCATACCCTAGTTGCATTATTCCTCCTCATGATAGCTATTACCTCAACCAATCTTGCAAAATTCCACAATCTTTCGATAAAACCCTAGAAATTACTCAAGAAGAATGAGGACCTTCCACACAAATGGCTAGAAGTGTCCACTTTATTTCCAATGAGTAAAAATGAGAGAGGCACACTCCTCGAAGTGAGCAAAACTCCAACAAACTTTCAAATGTGTGGTCCATGGAGGAGAGAGAAAGTGTGCCCTCTCTTTAATTGAGCAAGTCTTCAACTTCATTTACACATGAGGGTCAAAGGAGGCCCTAGAACAAGGGCACTCCCCTACCCTAACTAACCCATAAAGTCATGCAAACTTCATTCACACGTGTGAGAATTGGTCCAAAAGTGATGTGCACCTCTTTTGGAAGGTTCTAGAAGTTTCCCATGTGTGGAGAGAGAAAATGTGCCTTGGTGAGTAGTTTTCACACATGCCAAGTGGATATATGCCATGTGGCTCATACAATGCTTCATACGTTGACATAGTGACAAGTGTACAAATTGATGATGTGGCATCCTAGTCATCATCTAATGTGCTGTCATGGATCCCAATGGAATGATTGGATCCCAAGAAAATTTGCATGGATCCCAATGTGAGTAGATATGGCTGAATTTAGGTACATGGATCCCAATGCAAGTACATGGATCTTGAGGCATAGTGCATGGATTCCAATGTGGGGTGCCCACCTATAATGATGCATTAAGATTCAAACAAGTCATTAGGCAACAAACATCAAGTAATATCCTCTAACAACAACATAACATAGGTGAATTTAATAAATTGCCTAAGTTTACTATGGTGGGACAACTTTTACCCCTATTACATGTGTCTATGCTTAGGAAAAAAGGTATTTCCTAAGTAATTTAGTTAAAGATAGGCAAATTTGATGAATAATTGATGGAAAAAGATAGGGAAACTTTATATTTTGGCCCTCAAAGCATAAAGTCTTTTGCTGGTCCAACTAGCCTTTTTGAGCTATGAATCTTCATTTTTTGTACTTGTAAGCCTTTTAAGAGGGAGCTTGGCTTAGAGTTACCACCTTGGCACCTTTTATTATCCCCTTTTACATTTTCTTTGATTTTTTCTTAGTCCTTTTTCTTTAGATATGCATTTTTAGCATAGGACCTTGGGGTTAGGCCTTTTTAATGAGGTGGCATAGCTCTAGCTTTAGTATTTTTTCATTTTTTAACATTATTGCTCTTCACCTCTAGCCTTTTTTGGCTTTATTTTTGACTTTTGCTTACATTTTTCTTCATTAGACCTTGCTGGATGACATTTGATAAGTCAAATATAAGCAGGGATAATATTTCTTTTATGAATGGGATGGTAGTGAAGGGAAATGATGGAAAGTGTTAGATGTGGTTAGGATATGGACACACTACTCAACCAGATCACTGGTAGTACAATTAGTCCTAAGTCAAGACAACATTTATCTAAGGACAACATGTCCCCCCATGGTTAAATGAGACAAAATAATAAAATATTAGCATTAAGAAGTGTTATAAGATATAACCAATGTTAATTACTCTCAGAACAGGTTAGAAACCATCACACCACTTCTAAGTAGGAAACCATCACATGGAATCATAGCGCATCAACTGAAAGAAGCATGAAGTACCATCTGTGAGAGCACATATCATTTGAGGTGTAAAGCATAGGAGCTGATATAACATGGTGGAGCTATATAAAGGAGCTCATGGATGATGTCAGCCTGGAAGGACTGGAAGATCAGGCTGGAACTGACAGATATGAGCAGGAGAACTCATCCAAGCAGCATCAATGCACCCCTGAGAGGGTGGTGTAGAAGTAGTTGCCCTTGAGGGGGAAACAGGGAGGTTCAGTGTTTAATGGTCAGGAAGCATCCTGTGAGCAATGCCAGTCTCCTGATTACCAATTCTCATTTCTTTTGTTAAGTTTTCATGTGAACCACTCTTGAAACATTACTATACTCTTATGTTATGTTCCCAATCTTATACGGGTGATCAACAACCTGAACCCAGGTATTATGGGTTATTATTGTCTGTGAATAATCGTGTGTTGTTTTAATAATTTAACCATGCAACACAACAGCTTCTGCTTTTTTATTGCAGTCATTGATTATTATGAATCCATCTGCTATTTTGTGAGCCTTTGGAATTCTGGATATGGGAAAATTTCATCTTTCTCAGAAGCATGTGATGAGCTTTACATGTATTACCAAGATAATTTTATATATACCACACATGATTACATATGAATTTTCTATCTGCAATGGAGCCAAAGACAGCCAAAATTACATACCTGTTGCACTTTTTGGCTTTACAGGTTGATGCCTTTCAACTTCAGTATGAAGCTTGCAAAGATGTCTTTCGGCGAGATACATTCCAATTATTATCTGCAGATTTTTGTGAACAGAGTTGCACAAATGATGATCCATCTACCAGTTTTCCCATTTTGCAATCAAACAGAGAGACTGGTGACACAAATCATTTCAATTACAAAATATCCACAAGTGGAGGCCTTAATAGGGATTTTAGCAATCATGAAAAAGAAAATGGTGACTCTATCATTGGGAAGACATTGAATGTAGGTCTAACTGCCATGGATAATATGCTTGTTGAAAATGGCTCAGTCACCAGACTTTACCATCCGGTCCCTTGCAGCAGCTCTCAGATCATGGATTTTGGGGTATTTATATCAGAGTTGAATGCTGTATTACTTCAGCAGAGGAATCAGCTTTTGTACCTCACTTGGAGAGGAATTCCAGCTTTAGAAAATTTAGACAGTTTGCCATTTCATGCAGAATTTCATTTCTTCATAAGAAGCCTGTTTCATCCTACAACTTCACCACAATTTATCGCAGAAGATGCCATCATTCAGAGGAATCTTTGGGTAGGGGCGATAGTGACAAGCAGAATCCATTTTGATGCATTGGATAATGTCCATGCATGCATGTCAGGAACGAAATTATTTCATTTGTATCCTCCATCAGCTCTGACATATATCTATCCAAACCCTTGGAAAGAAGGTAATGTCCTTAGCGTTATCTCAGAATAAAGTTTAAACATGTTTGTATCTAGCAAGTTAGGAGATGGGATACCTAGATTAATAGATGTATTCATCAATAACATAAATTTTTTCTGATGTATTCCAGTTCTAAGATCCTGTATGTGTGTGTAAGAATATTAAAACAAGTACCCCCTGTTTATCGCTCTCCTATTTTGTAATTCATAACTTGCTGAGCAATGACAGTCATATCTTCCAAATTCTCAACGTTATTATTTTAAAGCAAAAAATATAATTTCATTATTTAAAAAAGTTCCTTGGACTTAAAACATATCAGAGTCCAAAAATTAACTTTTTGGATGCTTTTCCAACTCAGAGGCTATCAACCTTAACTTCTATCCAGTCTTGTCTTGTTCCTCTTTTTCTTTTGTTCCATTCTTCCACTTTTGGTGAGCTATCTGAAATCTCAACCTTGTTGCAGGTCAAATCTTCCTGTCCATGTTTTCTACTTTCACCAAAATAGTTCGGTTTCTTGTTCCTTTTTTTCCATGATGGACTTGAGTCCACTTCCAGGATCCCTTTTACCCAAGGATCTGTGATCTCCAGAATAACAACTTCTTTTTCTTGATTTCCTGCTTCCCCCTTTTGGACTTGATTTCTCATGATTTAGATTAGATCCACACTTTACTTTATGCATTTTGCCTTTTATAGGAGCCACTTTAGCACTCCTGCTTTATATTGACATCATTGTACCCAGCTGTCCATTTGACCTACTTTAGTGGTCATTTGTTGGACATTAATAAAATTATGGTATCTTATTTTATCTACTGTTGCACTTCTCTTACAACTTCAAAGCATCCCTGTTGCTCTTCACAGGTCGTAACCTTCTGCAACTGTGCCTCAACAGTGACTCCACGAATCTGCAAGTGCTAGTCCAATATTCTGATCTTCTACCACACTCTCTTCATGGTCAATGGCATTGAGATCTTGGTGCCCTTCCTGAAACCACGAACAGAGGATATATTAATTCAAAAGGGTAAATACTAAAACAGAGCCTCGGCTGACTTCATATCATGCAGATGGCTTGCATCCCGAAATTCTAATTTTTCCAAGTACTCTAAAGTTTAAGTTTAAAAATTCATCTCTTCAAATTACTTGTAAGTTGTAACATAGCAGAATTAGCAATGTTACTGATAACAGGTTGTTTATTTCAGCCAGATAGCTTACAATACCCATTTTATGCTGCAGGGGACTCAAGAATAAGGCATGTGAAGTAATTTAAATTTCATTTATAGATTGGACTATAAATTTAATGTTTGTTCATCTTTAAATAGTATTTTTTCACTGTAAATTGTCTGAGTATTTAATTCTTAAAAGTGTGTCTAGGTACTCAAGCAACTATATGAGAATCTATATGTATTTTCTGTAATGGGAGTTAATTAAAAAAGGATATCACAAGAGAGGCCATGAAAGAAATGTTTAGTATTTGTTGAACCTGAATGCAGAGTCACCATGATTGTATATTTTTTTTAATATGCAAAGAGAAAAATAAGGGGGGAGATGGGGTTATCTTTTATGAGGTTACCTTCTGCTCAGTGAAAGTGGAGAATTCTGCTTGAGAACACAATGAAAATGTTGAATACCTAATCCTCGGGTTGTGGTAATCTGTAAATAATATTGTAAATAATAGAAATGTGAAGACTCGTAGGTGATAGGAAGAGTCATGCAGAAGGTGAAGACCAACGGTCATCTAAATGTATATTTACTGAGGTTCCATGTTAATGAAATCATCAAGTGTGGAGTTACAATCTCTGCCCATACCTTGCCTGTCAGTGGTATAAGAGCTCATGCAATATGCAGCCATTGGCTCCTTATTAATTGAGGATTTACATGCAAGAGACCCTCTCACTCACTGAGTGTTATTACTCTCCTTCTGCATTGAAACACATATAATTTCAAATACCCAGGAACAATGTTTGTTCCTTCATGGACAAGGTATACTGCCTTTCATCCATTCGGCCTCAGAACATGCTGCTACTGTTGACTATCTCTGCCGTCCATTAAATCGATAACCATTCGTTTTTTGCCTTGGATCACAGTCAGCCTGATATTGTTGCATGCCCAAGTCAGGCTCTTGGGACTGTCAGGCTCCACCACGGACAAGGTATTCTTACCATCCATCCATTAGGCATTTGGAGCTGGCCTCTTTTCCAATGTGAACCTCTTCTGTTTGTGGAGTCTGGGGTACTCAAATACCACCGAGGCATATCGTCTTTACGATGAGGTAAACAAGAAGTTCATTCTTTCCAAAGATGTAATTTTTCTTGCATCCTCCAAGAATGACAAAAATGTTGAGAGGTAGCTTGATCGTCTAGATAAATTCACTCATGCAAAGACATATCATGAATTTGATGACAAGATTCGACATCTTGAAGGGGGGATCATTATCTTGGATCAATCTTTGGAATCTCCTTTTGAAGCACCATCTCCCCCTCATGAAGAAGTTCTAGCCACTTCATTAGAAGTTGAAGTTCATTTGGATGATGTGATTGAGAGGATTGAAAGGCCGAGTCTTGATGAGAATTCAACACCATCTCAATCAACTGAGCAACCTGGACCATCTCAGAAAGGTTCACCAAAATGGCTCATAAAAACACTTGAAAGTGTTCATCTTGATGAGGTTGGAAAGAGACATGGACAATGATACGAGATAACTGTGTGTTTGCAGAGCAAAGTTGCTAGTACTAGAAGTTGCTTGGTATTTGTATAGTGCATTGGTACGCTGGTCCAGAGGGCCAATCTGTATTTTGGATTTTGATTCAATCTGCCCATCGAAGGGTCGAAGAGTTTCTACAGTGAGAGAGCCATGTGAGGGTTTCATAGAGAGAGAACCAGGAAAAGGGTTTCATGCAGAGAGAGAAGGAACGTGAACGAGAATGGATTCCAAGCGATTATGATAAAGGAGAGGGCGCAGATGGCAGACCTATGCTGCGGGGGAGTGCCCCCCCCATCGCCCCCTCTCTTGAAGCATGCTCCCAAAGGGAGCGTTCAGGAAGTGCCCTTGGGAGCGCACTTCCTGAATGGTCCTTTCTAGGAGCGTTTTTCGGGAGCGCGTTCCCTTGGGAAAAAAATGCTCCCTACCCATTTTGGGAGCGCTCCCTAGACACTCCTTGGCTGCTCCCTCACAATGGAGCAGATTCATCTTTTTTTTTGGGTCTTTGGGAACCAAGTCAAGGTTCCAAATGGATTCAAAAGGCATGGTGAGGGTTTGTTAGGATTAAAACACTCACTCACTCCATTTTTCTCTCATTCTAATTCTCATTTCACTCATCTTTGCGAGGAGGGTTTTGAGTGGTCTTCTTGATATTTCTTGAGGAGGTTGAAGGGTGATTGAAGGCTGCTATAGTGAGATTGAAGGGAGATTGGAGAGCTTGGAAGGAATATTGAAGAAACAGGGAGATTGAAGAGCTTGGAAGGGGGATTGAAGGCTACCATTTGTGAGAGCTTGTAAGTGAGATTGAAGGCTGCTATAGTCATATTCAACCACCATTGGAGAGCTAAAGAGGTAAGAAGGACCATATTTTGGTTAGGATGTTTGGTTCACATAATGAACCTTTTGATGCATGATATCATTAAAATGAAGGACCATGATTGTAGATGGATCGACGATTTACCATGGCCCACTTCATTTTCTGCAATCACTCCAAGTTGGAGTTACTAAAGATTGCAAAGACCAGATTTGCTAGCTATTATCCCACCTTCAAGCACCTTTTGAAGGTAAGAGAGGCATTGGCTAGTATGGTCTCGAGTGATTCATGGAAGGATCTGAAAGACAAGGCTACATCTGCATCTAATAGAATTGAATTTCAGGAGGTGGAGGACACGGTTCTTGATGGTCAATTTTGGCAACAAGTTAGGTATATTCTGCAATTCATGAAACCTATTTACAGTATGATTAAGTTTGCATATACAAATCAATTGGTGATTGGAGAGGTGTATGATCAGATGGACAACATGCTAGGCCAAATCAAAAGCATTGTTGAGCCGAGGAATTCGATCTTGTATGATCATATCCATAACCATGTGGTCAAAAGGTGGGATAATTTGAATGTTCCACTCCATGCCCTAGCATATGTCCTTACACCAAAATATTATTCTCCATCTTGGTTTGCCCAACCAACACCTGGGTCGTGGGGTTAGGAGAAAACCACACACAGATCCATAGGTGCAAAATGGGTATATGCTCGCATTAAACAAGTTGGTACCTGAGGAAGAGGAGTGTGCTCATGTACGAAATGAATTGAGCAAGTACATCAATGAGCATGGAGTCTTTGGTAACTTGCATGCAACCAAAGATTGAGATAGGTTGAGTTCTATTGAATGGTGGAACATGTATGGCTCCTCTACCACATATCTGCATAAATTGGCAGTGAAGGTGCTTTCTCAGGTGGTTAACACCTCTTTTGCAGAGAGGTGTTGGAGCACCTATAGCTTCATCAACGATATAAAGAGAAACAACTTGAATGTAGACCAGGCAGAAAGCTTGGTTTATGTGCATTGCAACTTGAGGTTGTTGTCCCATTATTGCGATGTAGTGGAGAATGATAATTATAAAAGAGATGTGACATGGGACAACAATCCAGAGGAGACTAATTTGGAGGATGGAGCCATTGTTTTAGAGCGCTTGGAAGCTAAACTTTTGGGTGATCATGATGGTGATCATATTCCTAGAGAAGACATGCCACCCCAACCCACTAGCAGGTTTCCAGATGCAACAATTTTGTCTTTATCTTCACAACATTTGATGTTACGTGGGTGGCATGTAGTCGATAGTCATGTTCCATGAACACTTCCACACTCTTGCTCCTCTTCTTCATAGATCACGAGAAAAGAAACTAGAAGTTTCTCGTGGCAAGAGAAAAACTTAGTGCATAATACTTACTACTGTATACTAGATCTCTTTTTCTTTTTCATGTTTAGAAGTAGTCTTTAGAACTTAGTACTTTGTCTTTATAATGGATTATTTTGTAAACAATGAACATTATATGACAATTTACCTTTGAATTTTGGACTATTGACTGAATCTTACAACTCTTTGGTAATGCATATGATGCTCTAGATTCTAGAGTCTATTTCATTTTGTGGTTGATGTTGTCTGTTACAATTTGTTGATGACAAATTTTATATGATTGATGTTATAAACTTATATGTGTATTAAATGGTTGATGCTTTAATGATCATCACTAATCCAGTGGTAAAATGATTTAAAATCTATGTTTTCATGTTTTTTGCAATTGATTCGATATTTTGCATGTTTTTTTATATATATGCATCAAAATATATTAAAATTGTTGGAGATATTACACACTCACCTAGTATTTCTTTTCCTAGGTTGACTAGTCTATGTTGAGGGTGCCCTTGGTTAGAGATATTGTCCCCTAGATGAGGGCGACACATCCTCTTCAGTCTTGAGTCAGTTACACCTCAGTTAGACTAGTGGAGTGGAGTATTGCATGGAAACCTCGATATTATCACCAAGTGTTGCATGCATACGTCGGTATCATCACCATGAGTGTGCACTTACCTTGGGATCATCACCAAGAAGGCGCCACACGTGCATGCATGATTCTCACCTCACTCCACTAGCGATTAGTCAATTCACTGATGACCGCATGGACAATTAACTAGAACTAGGTGGCATTTCACTCCAGTGTCTGTCAATGAGTGTTTAGATCTCTCTAAATCACTACTATGGTGAATTAGTTTGCTCATGTAGAGTATATCATGTGTACTTTTATGGTTTACCATTACTCATTGAGTTAATACAATTCTTTCATTCTGCTCTCCTCTTCTCTCTCGCAAGCTTTGTGTGTTCATTTTCTACTAGCTAGGTTCGCTGTGAAAACTTCACATGGTATCAGAGCTTTGATTGCTAGGAGAAAGCGCACAAACATTTCTATTTGCAGGTACAGGAGGAAGATGTAGCCAGAGAAGATGGACTACTCACCGACAATACTTCTCATGCCTCATAACTACTTCAATTTGAAGCTAAAAATTCCGCATCAGCTAAGATGCAAAGGCTTGTATCGGATTACTATGGCAACATAGATTGAGCCAACTTTTGCTGTCGAGAAGAACATATATCTCAACCGCATGGATGAGGCCTATGGCCTCCTCTGTGTGTCTATGTCTCCCGAGCTTCTGTTTCACATTGAAGCTTGTACTAGACTAGATGAGATTTGGACAAAGTTGGAGGATCTCTTTGGAAAACAGGACAAAATGAGAGGCCATAGGCTCGAGGTCGAGCTGAATTCCTTAGATCCAAGGAATTTTGATAACATCTTGGACTTCTTTACGAAGTTCAAGTTCCTCCTCTTTCATCTAAAGGGATGTAGTGTTGACAAATCAACTCAAGAAACCCAGTTGATTCTTTCTATTCTAGCAAAACTTGGTCCGGATTATGCTGCTTTCTTCTCATCTTTCCATACAAATAGATTCACTTCATAATCTACCTGGAAAATGCTGATATTAGATTAGTTTATTGAAGCCCTCACGCATGAGCAACACAAGCTCATCAAGATGGGGATAATCGATGCATCCAATCCACATCCACTTGCTGTGCATGAGAGTAGCAGTGCATGCAATTTGAAGACCAAGCAAAAAGGTAAGGGAAAGGCGCATGCAGAGCCAAAGAAGGAAGGGTACTCCAAACCCTTTGATGATTCCTCATGGTCCAAAGGTGGAAAAGGAAAGAAAGGGAAGACCAAATGCGGTTACTACAACTGCGGTTATCATCCTGAGTCCACATGTATGAAGAAACAGATTGATCAGATGGCGCAGATTCTTCAAAAGAACAACCTTGGGGATCACATTCCCGAAGTTGCCAAGAAGAAGCCGAAAGATCAAGCCAAATGAGGTAACTCTCATGCACTGATTGCCATTAACTCTTCTTCTGATGTATGGATCTTAGATTTAGGCACATCCCACCATATGGCAGCAACAAAGAATGTTTTATCTTCTATTTCTGCATGCATGGGTCCTCCCATCCTCATGGGAGATGATACCCCAGTTGAGGTCGTTGGCCAAGGGAGAGTAGAACTTCCACACATAAGTTTTGAGAATGTCTTGCATGTTCCAAAACTCTCCTTGAATCTACTATTCGTTTATCATATAACGCATTCTGGTACAGGAAAAAGGGTGGAATTTACACCTGATTCCGTAACCATATCTAATATGCGTGATAACTCCACGATTGTTGTTGGTGAGGTAAACCACCAATATAGTTTGTATATTTTCAGTAAGTTCACTGCTAAATCTGATTCTGCTTTACTATTGATGCATGTTGATGATACTAGTAGATTATGGCTTGAGAGATCTGGTCATCTAAACTTCAAATACATGCAACAACTATACAAACAGGAAATGGTCATGGACTTTCCCAACATACATTTTTCCAAAGGAGTTTGTCAAGGATGCGTTCCTCGCAAACATCCCCGGGAGAAGTTTGAGAAAGGGAAGGCCTAGAGGGCCTCCTCTCCTTTGGATCTCATCCACAATGATTTGATGGGACCCTTTCCTCATCTGTCCATCAGCAAAGCAAGGTACGTGCTTACATTTATTGATGTTTTCTCATGATACACCTGGGTGTATTTTCTCAGGCAAAAGTTCGAGGTTTTTGAGGATCTCAAAGACTTCAAAGAACATGTAGAAACTCAGTCCAGGAGAAAGATCAAAATTCTCCACATAAACAATGGGGGGGAATATGTGAACCAAGATGTACAACTTCTTTGTTCAGAGGCAGGTATACAACTGCAACACAAAGTACCTTACACTTCACAGCATAATCGAGTAGCCGAGAGGAAGAAAAAATCCCTCAAGGAGATGGCCACTTGCATGTTGCATGCAAGATCCCTACCGCCCAAGCTTTGGGCCGAGGCACTTAATTGTGCCAACCACGTTCAGAATAGATCTCCTCACAAATTTGTCAAGAACCAGACTCCCTTTGAGGCATGGAGTGGCAGAAAACCAAAAGTCACACACTGCTGAATATTTGGATCACGTGCATGGGCCTGCGTACCCTCCGAAATGAGAAAAACATTAGATCCGCAGAGTATCGCATGCATATTCGTGGGATATCCAGATGATGTGAAGGGTTATAGGTTACTTGATCCTTTTATTGACAGGCTTATCATTGAGCGCAATGTTCAGTTTGAGGAAACTCCCTTGCATGCACCATCAGAGCCACATGCAGATACATCTGTACCATTGCCTGCACCAGACATCAGTGATGATGAGTCCACTCACTCAGATTATGGTTTAGATATTCATCTAAGTTTCGAATCTGATTTGGAAGATGACTAGCATGCTGATGATCAACATGCAGATGCTGAGCCACCACAGATGCCCAAGTGGGCACAAACCACCTTACAGGAAGTAGGAGACCTTGCGGGGGATCCAACAGATCAGAGAAGGACGAGGTCTCAGTTTGAGGATCCTCCTCTTGCACTCACAACTACCAAACCGGTGATGCCCATGCATTGCTATATGGTACTAGCTTAAGACCTGCAGACCTATGTGTAGAGGCTACAGGGAATCCCTTCTGGGAAGCCGCTATGCAAGAGGAGTACAACTCTCTCCTCGAGAACCAGACTTGGGATATGGTTCCACTTCCTTCATACAGGAAGCTTTTCAGATGCAGATGGGTCTACAAGATCAAGAAGGCAACAAACAAATAGGTGAGCACGTACAAGGCAAGACTAGTTGCCAAAGGCTTTCAACAGATTCATGGGATAGACTATGATGAGACCTTTTCTTCTGCAACAAAGATGGACTCCATTTGATTGGCCCTTGCCATTGTGGCAACTAGGGGGTGGGAAGTTCACTAGATGGACGTGAAGAATGCTTTTCTTCACAGATATATCTCAAAGGAGATTTACATGGAGCAGTTGCAGGGGTTCTTTCATAACTCTTCCTTAGTATGTTGACTGAAGAAGTCCCTCTATGGCCTCAAGTAGGCACCTAGAGCATGGTATGCAAAGATGGATGCCTATTTTCTCTCTTAATACTTTGTTAGATACAAACAAATCCGATTGTCTACATGCTGAGGACCTCAGACTCCTTACTGATCTTAGTTCTCTATGTTGATGACCTCCTGATCACAGGAAGTTAGGCCTCAACAATCGTTGTGGTAGACATTCTACTCTATGACGAACATGGGTCCACTGCACTATTTCCTTGGTCTGGAGGTAAGTCAAGATGCTTCAGGCACCAAGTTATCTTAGACTAAGTATGCCAAGGATCTCTTGGTTAGATTCCACATGACCGATTGCAAGTTGGCAACCACACCTTTTCTGTCTGGAGTACATCTTGAGGATGGTGGGGATACACCAGTGGTGGACAACACCTTATATCGACAGCTTATGGGGAGCCTTTTATATCTCACCCACACTCGACAAGATCTCTCATATGTAGTAGGGGCAATTTCCAGGTACATGCAGGAGTTGCATGAGCTACACTGGAAGGCTGCAAAGCACATCCTTAGATATGTTTAGGGCACCACAGGTTACAAATCCGTTATGTAGCAAGTTGTGCATTGGATCTCATGGGCTTCACCAATTTTGATTGGGCTGGCGATAACAAAGATCGCAAGTCCACGTTTAGATATGTGCTTAGTTTGGGTTTCAGTCCCATCTATTGGTTGAACAAAAAGCAGTCAACTATTGCTCTATCGTTAGCAGAGGCCAAGTATAGAGGAGCGATCAACATCACTATTCAAGCACTTTGGCTTAAGAACTTCCTCACTGAGCTTGGCATCCAGTGTCATCGTCCGACTGTCATTTGGTGTGACAATTAGAGTACTCTCAAGTTTTGCAGAGACCCAGTACAACGATTGCGGACCAAACACATTGATATCCATATGCATTAATCAGAGAGTTGGTACATGACAGGATCATCAATTTGCAGTACTGTCCATCCGCTGAATAGACTGCAGACATCTTCACCAAGACATTTACTGAGTAGAAGTTCCACCTTCTGCACGATCGTCTTGGAGTGAAGGACATAGTTGCTTAGCAATTGCCTTTCTTCCTTCTTTTTTTTATGCATTGTACTTTGAGGGGGGGCTTTTCTCATGAGGTTTTCTCTCTTTCCTTTATTTTAAGTGTTTCATTCTTAGATGCATTGTACAATGGGTACCTAACATGGCCTTGGTTGTCGGGACCCATTCATCATATACACCCTAGTAGTGTTTAGGGGGGGTGTTGGAGATATTACACACTCACCTAGTATTTCTTTTCCTAGGTTGACTAGTCTATGTTGAGGGTGCCCTTGGTTAGAGATATTCTCCCCTAGATGAGGGCACCACATCCTCTTCAGTCTTGAGTCGGTTACACCTCAGTTAGACTAGTGGAGTGGAGTCTTGCATGGAAACCTTGGTATTATCACCAAGTGTTGCATGCATACCTCGGTATCATCACCATGAGTGCGCACTTACCTTGGGATCATCACCAAGAAGGCGTCACACATGTGCATACATGATTCTCCCCACTCCACTAGTGATTAGTCAGTTAACTGATGACCGCATGGCTAGTTAACTAGGACAAGGTGGCAGTTCACTCCAGTGTCTGTCAGTGAGTGTCTAGATCTCTCTAGATCACTACTATAGCAAATTAGTTTGCTCATGTAGAGTATATCATGTGCATTTTGACCATTACTCATTGAGTTAATACAATTCTTTCATTCTACTCTCTTTTCTTCTCTCTCACAAGCTTTGTGTGTTCATTTTATACCAGCGAGGTTCGTTGTGAAAAGTTCACAAAAATATGTATTATATAAAAACACTCGAGACGCTCCCGCTTCTGGGATTTTTTGAAAATTGCGCTTTTCGTTCTCGCTCCCGCTCCACGCTCCCAACAGCCTTGTAGCAGACTAATGCTCATGACAAGGGAGACAACAAAGACGTTTCTGCACGCGAGAGGAGGGAATGAAACGCCTAGAGAATCATGTGCTATGGATCTGATTCCATTGTGCTTCTTCTCTCGTCGCTAATCGAACTCACATCCACTGTGGTCAACACAACTTCTAGATGACCTTAGTTGATGATATATATGCCTTGCTTGCCTCTAGTTCCACATTAGAATTAGAATCTCTACATAATCCTTTCTTCCATGATTTCAAATCCATTTCAAATCGGCTTACCGGGTCTAACTCTGAGAAGAAAATTTGAGATCTCTTATTGTTTTTATTTAAACTCGAAGAAGAGCTTGAAATTTGGTGTACGAACCTATGTGGGTGAATTCCAACGGACTCTCGAAGAAGAGCTTGAAATTTGGTGCCCACTCTAGCATTGTGAAGACACACAACCATACAGTTTGTTTTCATCCTAGTCTTTGAATTTGGTACTCAAAGCTTATGCGTAGCTGATTGACATTAAAATTGCCTCTCGACAAGTTTATAAGGGAATTCGCTTCCAAAGAGACCCACCCATCTCTGCAGCCTTTAAGTACATGCCATGATGGTCCGTGCTTCACAACAAAATGAGAATTAACCAAAGTTCAAATGCTAGAGTGTTGAGTTGTGTGGGTCGACTTCTCTTTCATTTCATTAATTGTTTGGGAAATTGAATTGCTCATTCTTCTTTTGTGGCCACCAAAGGTTCAATAGTTTCTTGTCGAGGTGGTAGAATCACCTCTAGACCATCAAAGATTGGAAGATGCATTCTCTCATCTCCATCGTTGGCGTGCTGTTGATCGGCAAAGAAAACTACCCAGAATGGTATAGAAAGATCAAACACACTTTGATCTTTAACGACTTGTGGAATGGTATTTGTGAAGTAGCGCTTGCCAGTGAAGAAGAAGTTGAATCAAAAGCATAGCCGAAGAGTAGTAGACCAACCATTCCTACATCAAATAAGGAGCATGCCATATGGAAGGGAAAAGACTAGAAAGCATATGTTGTGATTTTTGCGACAGTAAGTGAAGAGGTGAGCTGCCATACTATTTCCATTAATGACTCCCATAGTGCTTTGAAGAAATTGAAGGATATGTATGACTCTCACTCAAAACTTGTACTCATACAATTGTTGGCGAAGCTCTTCAACCTAGGGTTGAATAATGATGATCCCATGACTCTAGATTTTGAGATCAAAGCCATAATGTATGACAATGATGCCACTGGAGTGAAGATAGACCTTCCTCTCACAACCTTCATTAAGGCCCTCTACCCTACATATTCTCACTACCTTGAATCCTTGCAAGCTAGTGGTCAAATGAAATCCATCACATTTGACACTTTGGTGGAGAAAGTTCAAGAACGTGAGAAAGCCTTTGGAAAGAAGTTAGCTTAGTCCACTGGTGAGACCGTGTGCCTTGCTCAGAAAAGGGAAGAATCAATCGCATGATTCTTCTAGAGGAGAATGCAGTAAAAGAGGACGTGGAAGAAAGAATTTCAGTGGCAGGGAGGGTAGACACAACCAAGGCGAGAGATCTTATCTTCACTGTGATCGTTGCAGAAAGAATGGGTCACGTGAAGCAAAGAACTGCAAAATCCCAAGGGAGAAGATCAAAGATAGTTAGAATCATAAAGAAGACAAAGGTAAAACATTAGATTTGGCGAAAGGTAAAGCACTTAAATCTACTCATTATATTGTTGCCCATTGCAATATACGAGCAACTGAATATTTGTTTAACACTTCATTTGCTTCTTGGAGAAATGCATGGCTGCTTAACATAGGTGCGATTTGCCACATGGCCTTTTGGAGAGACTTCTTCGAAAATTTCAATGACAATGTAGATGGCATAGTTTATTTTGTAGATAAATCAAGTCTCAAACCTTGGGGAATTGGCACCATCGGGATGAAATTACCTGAACTCCTGAATTTTCTTTTGCATGATATGCTCTATCTTTCTGAGCTGTGGAGGAACTTGTTGTCTCTTGTGCACATCTGACAAGAAGTCTATCTTTGGTGACAAAGTTGAAATAAGGAAGTCTTCCGACAACATGGTTGTCATGATCAAGGTGGAAGATGGAAGACTACTGAAGTTGAAAGGGACATTTGCTCATGCACAAAATTATGCATATCTCTTTCATCACGATGAAGGTACAATTCCATCTAGTCTCTTGTGGCATGCTAGATTTGGTCACATTAATTATGACAACCTTCATTTATTGAAAAAGAATGGTGTTTCTGGCTTGCCTACTATTCCTAGGAACTTGAAGCAATGTGATGCTTGTGTCCTTGGAAAACATAACAAACATCCATTTTGTGATTCTACTTCTAGAGCATGTAGAAAACTTGGACTGATACATTCTGATTTGTGTGGCCCCATGCCTGTTCCATCTGCAAATGGCAATAAATATATCATGTCTTTTATCAATGATTACACCAGGATGTTTTGGGTGTACTTGTTGAAAGATAAACCAAAAGCTTTTGAAACTCCTAAAAATTTTCATGTATGGATTCAAAATGAAGCTTAGTCTCGTATTGGCTCTCTTCGTACTGATAATGGAAGAGAATATACATCTAATGAATTTGAAAACTATCTTCACCAACATGGGATCAAACATCAAACCGTAGTTCCATACAATCCTCAACAAAATTGTGTAGTTGAAAGAATGAACATGAATCTCCTAAATATGGTTCGTTCCATGATGTTTTTCAAAAATGTAAAATTGATGTTTTGGGCTAATGTAGTTCTATGTGCAGTTTATGTGAAAAATAGGTGTCCATCTCATGCTCTTGAAAAGAAGACTTCTTATGAAATGTGGTATGGTTGCAGTCCTTCGATGAGGCATCTCAGGGTCTTTGGTTTCACATGCTATGCCTTAATTCCTAAGGAGCAAAGAAACAAGCTTGATGCAAGGAGTCAGAATTGTATTTTCTTGGGGTACACAAATACCACCAAGGCATATTGTCTTTATGATGAGGTAAACAAGAAGTTCATTGTTTCCAGAGATGTAATTTTTCTTGCATCCTCCAAGAATGACAAAATTGTTGAGAGGCAGCTTGATCATTTGGATAAATTCACTCATGTAAAGACATGTCATGAATTTGATGATGAGATTCCACATCTTGAAGGGGGGATCCCTATCTTGGATCAATCTCTGGAATCTCCTTTTGAAGCACCATCTCCCCCTCATTAAGAAGTTCCAACCACTTCAATGGAACCTGAAGTTCATTTGGATGATGTGATTGAGAGGATTGAAAGGTTGAGTCTTGATGAGAATTCAACACCATCTCAATCAACTGAGCAACCTGGACCATCTCAGAAAGGTCCACCAAAATGGCTCATAAAAACACTTGAAAGTGTTCATCTCGATGAGGTCGGAAAGACAGGAACCAAAAGTTCCTCAAGACAAGATGGAGGTGATGTAGATAATTCAAATTCAAGTGATGTAGATGA
>ML821892.1:148552-159316 GCA_009831015.1 Picea engelmannii
TATTTGGACATGAGATGGATTCCAACATTATCCATTGTGGTAACTAGAGCTGTGTGAACCTCTTAGAGAATACTTTTTTTCAATATAAATCGAAACACATTGAGATCAAATACCATTACATTAGAGATATGGTGTAGAGGAAATAAGTACATGTGCAATACCTTTTTACTCACGAGTAGGTTTCATATGTCTTAACCAAACCACTTTCCAGGATGAAGTTTGAGTACTTTAGTGAGAGACTTGGCCTGGTGGAGAATGCCTCCCTAGTTGAGAGGGAGTGTTAATGATTGTAGCTTCATGAGATATTCTCCAGATCGTACTCCTCTGGACTGAGTTTAGATGATCTGTGAAGAATTCCTATATGATAAGTGAGTCATACTCCTCTAGAATGAGTTGATATGACTTGTGTTTGCCTCTTGTCATGCTCCTCTAGATTGATTTGAGATGACTTGAGATGGTCTCCTATCGTACTCCTATGGACTTAGTTGAGTCAACTTGAGATGGCTCTCCAGTTTGTACTCCTATGAATTTATTTGAGTTTATATTTTTGAGAGTGACATCCCTTGTGGTTGAGCGCATGTGGAATTTTCCCTAGTGGCAGAGAACTAGAGGATGTGTGTGAGACCCCTAGCTATATTGTAAAAGAGTAAGACTATTGTAAAAACCTAATTTGTATTGTGAAGGGTACAAGTCAGCCTTACTGTGTAAAGATGATTAATATTATGTAAAATACTAATTGTATTATTGAGTTGTACAAGTTGACCCTATTGTTCCAATAGACATGTCTATTCATTGAGTTAGGTCATGCATATATTAGTGAATGATCCCGATTGTGGATCATTCGTCTCATTCACTCAATGCATTACTTGGAGAGATGAAATTTGGTGTGTACTTATTATGCACTATCTTTCTTGGTCATAGAGCACCCTCTTGTGTGCACTAGGGATTTGTCTTGAGGGCCACCTTTGTTGTCACCTATATTTTCGATGGAGAGGGTTTCTTCTCTTGGAAATATAACAAATGGTTGTTGGGTTTTTCCCCTGTTTTAGAAGGGTTTTCCCATGATAACTTCTTGTGTCTTGTGCATTGTTATTTGTCTTGTGATCTTGGTTTACTGCAGCTATTTTATTTTTGCATTGTTTATGGTTTAAGTTCATGCTAAATTGAAAATAAACTACATGTTCTTGAGCCATCATTAAAAAAAACAACATAAAGAAGGTACGGTGGGAAAGCAGGGTTGGTCATGGATGATTATCTGGAAATTAAAGTGTCCCTCCAAAAATTAAATTTTTGTTTGGATGATTTTAAACAATAAAGCTCCTACATGGAAGGTACTTCAAAAATAAAAATCATGGTCCAAGTTGTTGCAACTTATGAAAACAAGAATATGAAACCATAGAACATATAATTATGTGTTTTTCCTTTACTAAAGAGGTTTGGAGATAAGTGGAAGGAATGATAGGGATGAAATGGTTATTGTAAGAAGGAGATATAGAAGAAGCATTCATATATTCATAGTCCAGAAAGGATATAAATAAGATCAAATCCCTCCCCCTCAACATAGCTTAGGGAATTGATCCTATTCGAAGGAAAAAATACCCTCCCTCTCAAATGTGTGATTCAATAGCTCAACATCTTAAATTCTTACTGATAGGTGGAGGAAAATTTTTCTAGACATGAACTTATAGAAGAGGTGAGAAATAAGAATATCCCCTGGGCATACTTTGATGGATTTTCACAAGGAAACCCTCCCAAAGGAGGTGAAAGAGGAATCTTATATCTATCCTCCACACATTGTATATCCTTCAAAGCAAGTATTGGGTAGGAATCTAATAAATCTGTGAAATGATGGAACTGGAATTACTTCTTTAGCTAGCCTAAGAATATGTGGTCCAACATATACAATTTTGTTTTTACTCTATCTTGGTCATAAAATGGATTAGAAAGGAAGCTCAAATATGAAATTTCACCTTACAACACATTTACGATGATATACAAATGCAGTTGACAACTTTCACACATTTCTCCTTGTCTCACATATTCAAGGATAACAACAATATAGTGGATGACCTTTTCAAAGTTGGATTGGAATTGGAACGAGGTACCTGGATCACTTTTGTCCTATAGGATGGTCACTTTATAGCTTTATGCATCCACCTTCGATATAAAGAAATAATGTTAAATATCATGACTGAGAAGTGACCACAACTTTACTTTTTTCATGATGTAACCATTTTTGTAACTTTTTGAGAAAATAAATAGAATGTTGATATATGTCATTGTTTATGTAATTTTTTGAGATAATAAACAACTTTTTGTTATCATATAAAGAGCAGGGATAATTTTAAGGATGAAAATTCATATTAAAATGTAGAAACCTGGGCTATTCTTACTAGTCCTTAATATGCAAAATGTAAAATGTTTGGCGATAGTTTTGTAAAAATATTAAAATTTCTAAGGATTTTATATAGTTTCTATAAAATTTTGGTGATTTTTATGGTAAAATAATTTTATTCTATGGAATTTGGATGAATCATTTTTAGAAAAAGTGGAAATTGACGAATCGTTTTTTGGGAAAAACCATGGAATATTAGCCTATTTGTGGAATTTAGCCCCTAAAATCATCCATGATAAAGAGAGACATGTATGAAGATGTTTTCTCTTTAAAGGACCATAGAAGAACTTTTGAATTCCATGTTACATACAACTATCTGATTTCATTTAATATAAATAAAATTATGAATTTTTATTTGGAATATATATATATATATATATATATATATTATCATCAAAATTTATTTTTTAATTCATCATTATTATAATTTATATAGTTTGACATATAAATACCCACATTAAGTATTAAGAGATATTTCTATACCTTTTAATACAACAATTATAGATTTTTATGGACTATTTTATAACTAACATATTTGTATTTCTCATTGGTATAATTTTTCTGATTTGTTTCTTACTTTTTATTCATATAGCTTGATTGGGCCTAATGGTTAACAACATGTGTTTCCTCATAGGAGGTCACATATTCAAATCAAGAGGGGTATTTGTAGACTTCAGTAGTCAAATCACTACGCGGATGGGGTCCCTTGTCCAACAAACAAGGGGGTCTTAGTCCCTTGTCCCACACACATGGGGTATCATACACCAATTTGGTGATGCAAGGTTTAAGATATAAAAATTATTTATAATTATTCTCTTATTTTCCTCATCAAAATTTATTTTAAAATATTTATTTCGTCCATATTATAATTTTTATATATCACTAAATCCTGTCTTATTAAAAGTGGGGTATTGATATTCTCCTATCAATATTAAAATTGTTATAGGATGGTCACTCCATAGAATTACACATTTACTTTCAATATAAAGAGCTAATGTTAATTATCATGACCGAGGACTGACCATAACTTTCATTTTTAATAATGTAACAATTTTTGTAACTTTTCGAGAAAAGAAATAGAATGTTGATATATGAAACTGTTTATGTAATCTTTTTGTTATCAATAGATTTGATTATTTCTAATTCTTCTATAATTTCTAATGATATTAAATATACTAGTCAACTCTCAATATCTATGCCCAATGTTAACAATGTTGACTCAAGTTCCAATAATGAGCCTCATCAATCCCAAAAAATCTACCAACCTTCTTCTATTAATTATCCATCCATGATTATAAATATATCATCCCTTGACCTAGGTTGACCTTCTCTTCAGTTTGACATTCCCCTTAGGCCTATAGGAAACACTATAGGTGCTCCCACCCATTCCCTTTCTCTCTTTCTCATTGACAATATTCAATATTTCATCAGTAAAACTCCATCCTTCATCAAATATTCTTTTGGTTTTATTCAAAAAACAAAGGATCTTCACCTTGATGAATGATACATTATGGTTAGTTTTTATGTTGCAGATTTATTTACCAAATTTCTTTTTCTAGAAGCCCTTGGTATTATCTCTAAACTGGTTGACCCAAAGAACATCAATGTTATTAAAATCTATCTCACCTCTATGTTCTCCACCTTTAAAGGGACTTTCTATGAACAAAATGACGGTACAACCATAGGTTCTTCCTTATCCCCTATGGTCACTAATATTTTCATGGAACATTTGGAGACCTTATCCCTAAAAAACATTCATGTTAAACCCAAATGATGGTTTTGATTTATTGATGATACCTTCATCAATTGGCCTCATGGTCACCCCTCCTTGATCTCTTTCTTTAACCATCTTAACAAAATTCCCCTTATATTAAATTCACTATGGAAATTTAAAAGGATAATTCACTTCCATTTTTAGTTGTGCTCATCTCTTGACTTCCTGATGGTTCCATTTTGAGTTTGATGTCTTATTTGACCTCTTCCCAAGGCATAGTCAGACAATATCTTAGCTTGAAATCACCTTCAAGAACATATTTGATAAGTAAATTTTCTGAAGTCAAGTAATGCTAGAACTAATTTTAACATTACTTCTTGACATTGAATCTTACACCATTTTCCCAATCCAAGACAAAGTTTTCACACACTCATATAATTTACCCAACATTGACACATATTCCCTACACTTGTTTTAGTTCATGCAAGTTGTAATCCATATCTATGAAAGGTGTCACCCATATGTTGTTCCATGTTTTTTGTATCCATCATTGCTTCCGTCATTTTTTCTATTTGCACGTTGCCTTATCAAGCTCTCACATTTTATTGCTTTCCTTCTAGATTTCCTTCTTCTCTCTTGCTTGCATGAATCAATGACCTAAAATACAAGTAACATCAGACTTGATGACATTGGAATGGAAACCTTCCTAGATATATTGGACTCATTTACAATATATATATATCCTAACTATGGATCTATCATGCACTGAGAGACATCTAGTCCTTTGAGATGCAAACATTTTTGCAAGTTTTGTACTCTAAAAAAATTTCCATATTAATGAATTTGATGCCTCTCAGCGCATGATAGATCCAGAGTTAGGATGGATCTATATTGGTTTATAAACTTGATTTATGTCTTTCATGTACCTGTAATTCTACAAAAATGTACATGGAACAATTCCTATTAGAATTATGCATATTGTATAATATTTCATTAATTAGGTTACGGGTCATCCTTGATCATAATTTATAAAGAAAAAATATGAAATAATATAAATTATGATCCTTTAAACATAATCTCTTATGAATCAAATTTCCAATGGCTATACTCATGCCTCATTTTGATTTATGGGACATAGTTATAGCTTTCTGAATTTTGTAGTTTTTACTCAATTGTTCCTTGTCATCAGTGGTGTAATTTAGTTGAAAGGCCATCTTCTTCCCTCTATAACATAAAATATCTTAGGAATCATTTTTTTTTTGTATTGGGTGCAGATAGGATTTATGACTATGAGTACACAACAATTTTGATATTTGGAATCTAATGTTCTAGTCAAATTATGTATAAATATGGAATTGACGACTTGTTGGTAGCCATTTTGCAATATTATCTTTTCTTTACAATCTCCCTACACAAGGGTTTTTCACCCTCAATACTTGTTGCAATTGTTTAAACAAAACGACACTATTATCTTTCGCATTCGCACACCTACCTTTCGTTTTCATTTTCACGACTACAAGCATGAAAACCTTGAGTTGGAAGTCATGTCGATGGCATTAAAATCATCTTTGGATTGTTATGAATCCTTTTGTTCATGTGGTCATAAATTTTTTCACCCCAATCTCACTAAAGGTCATACATGTGTCAAAACACCAAACCTTTATTCACTTTGCATTTTTGTTAATATGGTTTCAATTTATAAGTTCGGGATGCAATGATTTTTGGTGTCTTTGATTAAGTCCTTGGTGCAATGGTTTCATAGAATGAATTAATTTTGTGATTATATCCTTGGTGAAATGTTCGAACAATTGGTTTCTTTTAAATCATACAAATGCTATTGTTTGTTCAAACATTTGGATTGACTTGTCATGGTTTTCAATGGTTATTCGTTTGGCATGTTTTTTACATTGTTTTTGACACACACCAAAAGTTATTTGAATTACCAAGGCGTCATCGATTGTACATGCCAACATGAATGTTTTGTATGGTTTCAATTCACTCCACCACCCTCGCACGCATAAGGATTAACGTCTGCCTTGCACTCCAGGCTACCTATACTTGTTTTGGGAAAACCTGTGGGCAATCTGTCTTATGTCTACCCTGACCAACTGCCTCATCGAGTACCCTGTTGACTGTGTGCTCTCTACTATGGCTCATGTAGTGCGCATAGAACCCAATGGTATCCAAATGCTATTTTTATTTGATAACACTCATGAGGACCTGGAGAGTAATGGCTGGTTAGTTTTCATTCAAAAATTCGAGGGTTTCAACCTCCCAGTCGCTCAGCAATTTTCCCTCACATCTAATGGATGAAAGGCCAAAGTTGGAGACATCCAACTCGAATTGAACGAGGAATTCCTCAGCTCAGCCACTAGTTTCCCAGCCAAGGGGTAGAAATGGTTTAAAAATTTGAAGGTGGATGAAATGCCATGGCCACTCCTGTTTACCTCGAGGAAAATTATCAATTGTGACAAAGGTATGCCAAACACAGCCCTTAAGTCTAGGTAGATATGGTTTATTTTTTCTTTACCATCTCTCGCTTCTTATGAATTTCATATATTTCCCTTTGAATATTCCTCATTACCTCCTTCGCAGTCTGTATAAAATGGCTAAACGTTATAAGAGGGAGAAGGCCGAATCCAGCCTCTTCCATCATTGTTTGATTAAAATTATCATAGTCCATCATTTGAGGTTGAGTGGAGACTATTGGGAAGCTTTCCTGTTTAGGAATGGCTTTGCCACTCCTGATTTTGGTCAAGTGTAGAAAACTATGTTACTGAAACCCTTGTCGGGCCTGTCGGGTCCCCTCCTACATTCTTACCCACTGTCGAACCCTCGACCTACCCCAATGATGACCTACCCGACACCCTGCCTAACTCATGTTTAAAAGACAATGCTAAGCTTGTTAATAGGCCTGCAAGAAAAAAAGGAAAGGGTAGTATCGATGTCAATAGCAAGGGTAAGAAGGCTGCACATTGGGTATCTAGGTGTTCTTGCAATAAACCCAAACAAAACACAGACCAGAAGCCAATTGTTTTGAGTGAAGACTTGGATTCTGAAATTGAGCGATTTCTGACCGAGGAGTACCCATACTCACATGACCTGTGTTCTGTCAAACCCTATGACTACATATCCAACCTCCCACCATGCCTTAAGGATGACCCCAACTTCCCTGGGATCAAGTTTGACAGTGGAACCCCTGGTAATTTAAAGGATTCTTCACCTGTAATGACATAGCCTGATCAACCACAGTGCAATGAATGCAACTCATGGCTCAAATGATACTATACAGATGTCCCTCTGTTGCAATCCTAAATTAAGTCCTTGGAGGACCGGGTGACTGTGTTAACCAAGGAAAATGATAGACTGCAAGCTAACGATAAGAGGCAAAACACCACAGGCTCTGTCCTGTTCAAAAATGTTGAGGCAGTCACTACCATGGTTAATTCAAAGTTAGCCTGACCAAATTGTATCCCTACAACCAAGGTATGATATTTCAACAATGATTTTAGAATGATTTCATTTGTTTCAAATTAGCATACAAACGATTGTGTTTGCTTTGAATTAGTATAAAAGATTTGTTTCATAAATCGAATATAGTTTTGTTTTGATAGAATTGATTCAATACGATTATGTTTGTAAATATGACCAGCTACAGAATCATGAGATTCTGTAGCTAGTCATAAAATTTGAATTTTTGTTGATTTTACAATTAAACACTATCTAAAATTGTTTATTTTTGTCCATCTACAGGTACACATGAATTCCAATGGGAGTTGGATCGACAATGGCATTTTAGAACATGCTTTTTGTTACATAGTTTTGGGATTAGGTTGTTAGTCTTAGATAGGAATAGCAATTTGAGAGATTGTTCCCATATTTTTTGCAAACAGTTTTTATTAATTTCCACAAGGAATGTTTTATCCTATGGCCTTTATATACTTATTATTTTTTGTAAACAATCCATCACTGTCTGGAGAACATAGACTATGGATTGATGATTATACAGACTCGAATGAAAGTGGATTTTTTGTACGGCTTTAGCTTCAATTTATCTTACTTTTGTTCAAGTTTTGTGCATTTTAATTTGTAATCAAATTATTGAATACTTTAGATATCAATATTTGTTACATGTTGATGCGATATGATTTAAAGTATTGTTCATATTTGTTGTATCTTATTTTACTTACAGCAATTACCCTATTTCAATTTAATGAATATAAGGTTAACCTTCTTTGTTGAATGAGCAGTTATGTACAAATCTTTGTAGAGGGATTTATCTTGATGTGATTATTTGTAAAATACAAAATTGTTGTTGCTATATGTCTTGTTTGTTCTGTCATTCATATTCAAGAGCGTCATTGCTTCCTATTTACGAGAAGCTTTTGGAAAATATGGAGTGGGTTTCCCCCATCAAACAACTAAATCGAATACTGTGCACAGGACAAATAGGAAGCGCTACTACAGGTCAGTCTGTCAGTGTTATTCAATTAGTTTAGTTAATATATAAATTTCTCTTAATTTGTACATGTCTCGCTGTTCATTTTTATATTTCAGATTTACAGTTAGTATTGCTATTTTAATTGCTTAGCTTAGATAGCTTTCATTTTATTTCTTTCTCATAAAAATTATAAAAATAAAAAATAATAGCTTCGCTGTCATAAGACAATTTACAAATGATTTTGCAGATTTTGATCAAAATTTGTATTCTGTAAATAATGTATATATAATCGAGATTTAATTGTATCGATAACTGAACATTTAATAAGTAGAATTATTGTTTTATAGTATCAGTTAGTAAATTGTGTATATATATTAGATTTGTATATAGTTTACAGAAGATCTTTTTCACTTAGATTAGTTTCTTTAGCTTAGTTTTTATTTAATTTTCCTAGGAATTAGATAAGATAACAGAGCCTATAAACCCATCGGAGTGGATTAATCCAAAGGTCTTGGGTTATTTAGACAACCCCGGACCGGATCCACCCCTCTAGTTTACGAGCGGTCAATTTCGCCTGTCAACAAATGGCGCTAGAAGGAGGGCTTGCAAATTATTAATGGCACGAGGTGGTCGTAAGACTCCTCCACCACCCAACCTCTCACCTATAGTGACAAGACATCATTCAAATGACAACATCATCCCTCAAATAACAACCACATCAAACAATGATCTATGGATCACATTTGAACCAGTAACCCCAAATCCTACAGGTGGTGATGTACAAGAGATTGTCCGACAATCTCTCATAAGAACACATAGTGCCTTCTCCCATTTAAGACAACCAAATAAACCTTTGGACCAACCATTATATTTCTTTGATATCAGAGAACAACTTGGAGGCACTAACCTCTCTTTAAACCCTACAGATCCAACCCTCACTCCTGCTGCAGGAGGATCTGGAATACCACCCTCACCACCTCCATCATCTCCTTCTTCTTTTGGAGAAGAATTTTCTGATGAAGGAACTTCCTCTTCTCAGCCTTCCACACTGCCCACACCAATGGCCAACTAGAACAGTCCTGCCAGACCCTGGCTCGACCAAGATGCAGTAGCCATACTTGGGCCTCATCATCCCTTACCCAAACATCTGGAGAAGTGACTCCCCAAGTTTGACACTGACTCTAAACAGATCACCGAAGATCGCATTAAAAAGTTTATGTTAGCCATTAGACTCCATAATGTTGAACACAAAGATGTAGTCTGTAGGTTGTTCCCCTATACTTTCGAGGGCAATGCCTCTACTTGGTACTTTGCACAGCAGCCCCATACGATCGTGTCATGGGAGAAGTTCGAATCCTGGTTTCTTGAGAAGTTTGGAGATGATAAATCCCCAGAAGTTCTAGTCATGGAGCTTTCTAGTTTAAGAATGAACCCCAAATAGAAAATCAAAGACTTTAACCAAAGATTCTTAACACTAAAGAACCGAATCCCTACAGATTCGATGCCTGTTGAGAATCTTATCATAACATACTATACTAAAGCCTTGCATCAAAGTATAGCCATTTGGGTAAAGTGATCTAAGAAATCCACATTGTTAGAGGCCTTCGAAGAGGCCAGTTAGATTGAGAAAGACACTACTAGCAATGAAACAGAGACTAGTTCATCTTCTAAAAAGAAAATCGAAATCCTCTCTAGACCTGCTCAAAATAAAACACAACCTGAAAGCTCAGATTTAGAAAACCTAACAAAAGTCATTCAAAAACTGTCAAATCAAGTTATAGATTTGAAAAGGATGGTCGAAGAAGCTTCTTCAAGCAAAGGGCCTTATAAACCCCCGTTTAGGAAGCCTTTTCCCACCAACTGACCTAATTCAAATACCGAGGGCCTAAATCTAGATATCCTGCAATTCACCATTCAAACAATTCTAGAAGCCCAAGATAACTTGATGCCCCCTGAGATCCCTGAGGAAGTAGTTGAACAAGAGACAGTTGAAAAAGAAGAATCTTCTTCGAACATTTTTGGACACCTCTCGGATAGCATTTTTCAGGCTAATTTCGAGACAATACATCCCTACAATACTAGGAGTAAGATGACAAACAAACCTTCTTCTGAAAACATTATGACTTTGCCCCCAAAACAGTCTAAACCAGCTGACACTAAATAGAGTCATGTAAAACCAAACTTAGATTATGATTTAGTTGAAGATCTAAAAAA
>ML821893.1:0-14181 GCA_009831015.1 Picea engelmannii
GTTCCATGGTCATGAAATGGAGTGTGGACTAGGAAATTCAAGGATTAATGTTCAACAAGAGATTTTCCTGGATACTTTCTTAGAGGCACATATTGTGTATATTTTGATGTCTACACAAAAAAAAACTATACACTTTTTTTCTTGGAAAAAATAATACATATACTTTCTACATTTGTTTATTACACATACATGTTAGTTGATGATTAATACACAACATATATATATAGACACAAGCACATACGTGTACACACACATACAAATATATTTTTTCCAAAGAAAAATGTTGGTATATTTATTCCATAAAGGTCAAAATTTGCATCTAGTAATGTCCCATTGCAACTTGTCTTAATTGAACCTTGTTTGGGTAAAACCACTTACCATATTAAGGAAGAATTTATGTCTCAACTTAAAATCTTGTTTACATCTGCTATCTCAAGTACAAAATTAAAAAAACTACCTTCACCTAATAACAATAGTATGAAAAAAAATCATATCTTAGGCAATGACTATATTATTGTAGGCCTCACAACATTGTGGACCTATATTATATGAAGGATATTTTATGTTATCGCGCAAATTGTAGGTTGGGAAAAGCTCAAACCAATCCAATGGAAGACAATAAAAGTGGGAGAGATTACCCACTTTCACCTCAGATAAACCCTCCCTCGCTTCAATGAAGGAATAATTTTGACACAAGGGGGAGTCACGGGTGACCCTAGGGGGAAATGAGATGGGAAGTGACACTTATGAAGAGATTCCCCTATAGGCCAGGTTACTAAGTGGAGAGTGGTTTGACAACGAGCTTTGGAGGTGGTTTATGGTTCCCAAGTGTTTGAGTACATTTGGAAGATGGTTGTACCTGCCCGCGACACATGAAAATACAAGATACAAACTAGACAATCCAATGGAAAAGCAAGTTAAGATTGTTGTCCCTATTTGAAACAGTCAATAGAAATATATATCAACAAGTAAAATATCTAGTTACTGCATATTTAACCATCAAAATTGTCAAATAATTATTGGACAATGAAGTACTAAAACAATAGATAACTTTCCAATACTTAAGCATGAACTTTGAAGATAAATTAGGGATGCCAAATGAAGTTATCAACAAAGTGTTAGGGAAGCCTTATGGATTTAGCAGATAATTTCTACATAAGCAAGTTCCAACCCTAAAAATCAACAAGTAAACCATCAAAAAGATAGCCTATAACCAATAGAACAATAATCTAGGTTTAGAAGTCAATTTCCATGGTTGAAAAGTGAGTAAATGATGAAATAAAGTGAAGTTTGTTGCAGCCCTAATGGATGTAGCATTAAATTTATTGCATAAATGAAATCCTTGGCTAAAATAGGACACCCTTATGGAATAAGAAATATTATAACATGTAGAAACAATTCCAACTTAAACAATATCAATATCTCGTAATTCTACGTATCCCAATGAAATGATTTTATTTCTCCAATGCAAGAGGTTAGTGCATTTAACTATTGGGTTATAGAGTCTTTAAAAATGAAAGGGCCAATTTTGTTACTTCCTTGGGGTTGTAAGCCCTTTTACTCCCCAAGTCAATTAGGACTAGCTAAGGAAAACCCTAGGAGGGTGCAAACCATTTTACTCCTCCTGGTATTCCTTTATGCAACAAATTATTCCAAGACAAATATGATGGGATTAGTGGGGTTGTATTCCCTTATACTACCAAAAATATTAGCAAATTAAACTTATGACCAAGAAAATAACCAATAACATGAATGGTTCCTTACCTAGTCCAAGCATTAACAAGATAAACTCCTTTTAACCAAGAAAATCCACCATAAAAGAAAGAAATAGCCTCCATGAAAGATAGTGTCTTACTTTTTCATCCAATAGCCAAATCAAACCATAGCAAGAGATAGTAGCAAGAGATATATACAAAATTGCTCAAGTAGGACACAAATTTCAGCCAAGAATCCTCTCCAAGATGAGAGAGTTATGATGTGAAAATGAAATGAAATGATCTCTATTTATACAAATCCTACTACAAGTGTTTGTCCACTTAAAATTAGGGTAAACCACAAATTAAGGGGACAACAACCCTTACTTTTTCCCTTTACATTATAAAATTCAAATTTAACCCTAAAATGCACATAAGAAACCCTAAAGAAGCATGATGTCACCCCTTAGGGAAACTTTTTGGCACCTTTGCAAGTCGTTGGAGTGGAAAGTGAAATTCGTTGGGCCCTCTAGGGCTTCCCCCTCATGCACTACGCCTTTCTCATCCAAGTCAAACCGTCATCCATAAAAACGTTCCAAGTGTCAAGTCAACCAACACCACCACCCCAACCCTAGCCCTAGGGTGACGTCAACCTCCTCAAAAGTGACATTTTAGCCTCAAGAGAAAATTGTTGGGATTGCAAAGGGATGGGTTAGGTCCTACAAGATGTCTCCTCATGCCTCCAAAGGTGTTTATCGTTGTTTTTTGTGTGGTCCATGGCATCCAACCTATGGGATTCAAGCCCCAAGGAATCCCAAGCTAGGCTTGTTCTTCCATAATCTATACACCAACTAGGTACTGCAAAGACAATGAATATGCCCTCCAAGGATATCAAGTCAAATGCATCATGATAAGTAAATCAAATCAATAAAAGCGCCATCTGAGCATGTACATCCAAACTAACTTATCAAAATAAACAAGTGCCCAAAGACCCTATGCAATTTTCCAAGTTTAGGTATGGGAGGGTTGACAAAGCGACCTATTAGGTGAAATGTACCTCAAGTTTAGGAGTGCTTTCCAAGCGGTACCCTCTCTAAGACATGTGGAAAAAGTGACATGGATGGGGGAAAGACTCTTAGGCATGGGGTTCATGATGTATAAGGGACCGTAGTATCTCATTTATCGGTGCCTTTGTAGAGGGTGTGTTGCGCCTTCCTTTTCAATGCAACCTTTTTCCAAGCCCATTTATTGCATTTTATTCTTTTTAAGATGTTTACAAGTTGAAACCAAGGTGGGGCTTATACCTAAGCATGAAAAATAACACCCACCTTGAATATACCCTAGTCACATCATGCTTCCCCAAGTTGAAACCATGTGTGGGGCTTCTACCCAAGCATGAAAAACAATGACCACACATGCTCCAACTTGGTTGGAATTTTGCATTAGTTATTTTCTTTTGGGTCCCATCAATTTATTATGAGAGAAATTGCATTGTCCTTGAGATCCCTAGGTGAGCATCTAGAAGGTTCAAGTTTGGATTTTATCTTTTTCTAGCTACAAGACTGTGGTCCTTCAGCTCCTTCTTCCCATGAAATGAGGGACAATCCCTTCTTGGTTCAGTACACCCGAAAATCCCAAAATGTAAGGAGATGATGGGATGAAGTGTGGAATGAGACAAGTATGGTCGGGAATGGCACGATGAATCATCAAGAGGACCTCCCAGTAGCACACCTATCCATAAGGGTGATCCACTTACTAGGGCACAATGTCAACCGTCAAAGTGAAACAGGGAAAAGAGAATAATTTCCAAGCAAACATTACATAATCAAAAGAAATTATAGATGTAACAAACTCAAATGCCTTAAATATTGAAATGACACTCACCATGATACTTGGATTGTACTCATGGAGCAAGACCCAATGTATTTCAGAAGCCAACTGATGTGGTGGATACCGTCGTGATGAACCTGGAACTATGGTGGCGAGGTGGGTTTTCTGTGCAAGTGGAAACTACTGGTCAAGTTGTCTCTCAGTACTCCATGTCTGCAACTTGAGGGCATCAAGACATCATTTCCTTAGTTATCCCTAGGAGTTGGGGATAACATATGGCTCCTACTTGGGGACATGTACTCATCGTAGTGTGCATGAGAACCACAACATGTCTTGGTGGACCTGTGCCTACACACATTGAAATAGGAAACTGTTAAGTGTAGGATGGCTCACTCATCCTTTGTCCATATAATCAAATCTCAAAATGACAACTAATCTAGAAACAAAACTTTGTATTTTTTCAAAAATTTCTAAATTAGACATACAATATGATGAAAGCAATATGCAAGTAGAGAAAAATGAAATATGAAGTGCATCTAAGCTACCATGAGAAATCAATATGCAAATTAAAGAAATCAAGATGACCTACCTACCTACCTGGTCCCTGGGGCCGTGAAGATCAGGTGATAGGTGATGTCAGGTGAAGTCATATAACCAGTGCAACCACATGTTCATCATTTCATCAAGGTATATCCCCCTATACTTAATAATGTAATACAACAAGGATAAGTTGAGCGCATAATCATGAACATAAATAGACATATAATCAATCATGAAATGAAACCATTGGAGATGGGTAGGAGGGAGGAAATATTTCTGAAAATAGTAGCCGAAATCTTGATCGATCCATCTCTGGACGGGACTATTGTGTGTAGATGATGACTCATCTATATGACTAAAATTGACCATCTCCTTGTCTTCGTGAGTAGCAAGAACATAAGTTAGGTCAGCTTCAAGTGGATCTTCAACATGATGTGTTTCATGGAAGTCTTCTTCATCACTGAAACTGTATTTTTCTGCGATGATGGCACATAAGGAATTTAATCTATGACATGTTTCAACAAGATCTAGTGTTAAAAAATTTGTAGGATCTTCTTCAACGATTTCTTCATCCGCAAGGTCTTGTTCTTCATCTTCGCTTGAAATGTCACTACTTCCCGAATGCAGTGAGGAGATAAGATATCCCAAGAAGAACTGATGATTTTCCAAACAAGAGGAAATGGGGTAAGGAACAGCCTTAGGTTTAGAGAAAAAATCATCTTCCAGATCTAGAAAATTTGGCTTCTTTATCTGCAAAGTCTTGCCAAAAGTATCAATATGAAAATACTTTTGTTTGGTAGTGTGAGCCTTTGACTATTCTAGAATGGACACGTACTGGCATCTATCAATATCTAAGCAAAAATGTGGTTGCGAATATTCATAGAACAAGCTCAGGTCACTGAAAGGATACTCATCACAACTCTCAAGAGATGTATGAGAATCTTCACGAGCATATTGCGACAAGTTATCTTCAAATAAGTCTGTAACCATATCATCATCGGGACTCCAAACATCTGAATCATATACATACAAAGACCAGTCCTCTGAAGATGAAAACTCAACCCCTTTTGCTTGATAACTACCTTCAATGTTGTAAATGGGATTTCCATCAATGATGAAGCAACCCACATCCCATCTACATCTCCCGACTTGTATGAAATCATGTAGATCGTCCATGTTAGAGAGGTCTTTCACAAAAGAATTTGCATCATTGGGACTAATCACTTCTCCATCTTCATGTGCATGAGGAAAAAAGGTTGAATGACTTCATCTTTGTTAAGTGGGAGGATGGATACCAATGTCTCCTTTTTATCATATGGATGTTGCACTTCATCAGGGTCTTCTTCTCCTTGGCAAATTTGTTCATGGATATTCTCTTCAACCAAGTCTTCGTCATATTCAATAGAGTCAAAGAATTCACCATACTTATCTTGATCTCTAACAAGTTTGTAGATTTATTTGGGTATCAAGAATGATCGATCCTGAGTTGGAAATCCCTCCCGGTAACCGTATTTCTTCTTCATAGCGTCACACAGTGACTTTACTCCAAAATAGGAAATGGAAACCTCCCATGCCATGTTGAGGGTAGGCTTTCTCTCATAATTTTGAAGGATAACAGTGTATTCTTCTTTTCTTTTCATATTGAACCTGACCGAGAATATTATGGTAGTTCTCAAGTAATTGTTCAAAGAACTCGTTGTATTCTTGTATGTTTTCCTTGAAGCACTTGAAACTTTCCTCATTACTATCATCCTCAATCTCGTCATCCTCAACTTTGCTTTCATCAGAATTTAGAAGAAGTGTTTCTTTCAAACCTTCAATAAGATATGAGAGAAATGAACATTTCTAGAGAATGTCCTCAAGGTCTTGAATAGTGTCTTCAAGCTTCTAATTTTTAGGGCCTCGATGCTCGAGGAAGTCTCGGATAAGGATTATTGAAGAATGAATACTTTTGGGGATACAAGAATTTATGATCCAAACTCATTTCCTTTCTTCAAGAGATAAGAGAAACAACCGCACAATCACATCTTCTTGGTTTATGTTGTATTGTATGATGAATTCGACAAACTCAACGACATGTTCAACAATCAAGGATGGATCACCATTGAACTTAGGGTCATGAATCAACTGTTTCATCAAACATTTATTTGGATACCAATAAACAAACTAAACATCCAAGGCTTTGTATGCCTCATGAAAGCGCCATAGAGACATCTTTCCATAACTTAGATAAAAACTTCAATGGAGACGCCATATAATATCAAGGTTGATCAAAGGATTGAAAGGGTAATAAGGGAAAGGTGGGTTCTTGGATAGTGGAGTCGCTAGATGATATCAATGTCCATCAAGGGTGGAAGGGGAACATCCTGCAAGTGGATTCACTAGGAAATCTAGGGGTAAAGGCTTTGGGATGGTATATTTCCAAAGTGTTGTTGGGTCACGAAGGAGGATTCAAAATCCTCCCTGGAAATGGCGCCAAAAGGTCATCGCACAAACTGTAGGTTGGGAAAATATCGACCCAATCCATTGGATGGCGATAATGGTGGGAGAGTTTACCCACTGTCACGTTGGATAAACCCTCCCTCGCTTATGTGAAGGAAGAATTACGACACAAGGGGGAGTCTCGGGTGACCCTAGGGCGAAATGAGATGGAAAGTGATATTTATGAAGAGATTCCCCTATAGGTCAGGTTACAAAGTGGAGAGTGGCTTGACAACGATCCTCATAGGTGGTTTATGTTTTCCAAGTGTTTGAGTAACTGCGGAAGATGGTTGTACTTGCCCAAGACACAAGAAAAGATGAGATACAAACTAGACAATCCAATGGACAAGAAATTTAAGCTTGTTGTCCCTATTTGCAGCAGTCAACAAAAATATATATTATCAAGTAAAATAGCTAGTTACTGCATATTTAACCATCAAAATTGTCAAATAATTACTGGACAATGAAGTACTAAAACAATAGATAACTTTCCAATACTTAACCATGAACTTTGACTATAAATTAGGGTTTCCAAATGAATTTATGAGCAAAGTGTTAGGGCAGCCTTATGGATGTAGCAAATAATTGATACATAAGAAAGTTCCAACCACAAAAATCAACAAGTAAACCATCAAAAAGATAGTCTGTAACCAATAGAACAATAATATAGGTTTAGAAGTCAATTTCCACGGTTGAAAAGTGAGTGAATGATGAAATAAAGTGAAGTTTTTTGCAGCCCTAATGACTGCAGCATTAAATTTATTGCATAAATGATATCCTTGGCTAAAATAGGTCGCTCTTAGGGCACAATAAAGCTTATAACACGTAGAAAAGATTCCAACTTAAACAATTTCGATATCTCTTAATTCTACGTATCCCAATGCAGTGATTTTATTTCTCCAATGCAAGATGTTAGTGCCTTTAACTATTGGGTTATGTTGTCTTTAAAAATTAAAGGGATATTTGTGCTACTTCCTTGGGGGTGTAATCCCTTTTACTCCCCAAGGAAAGCATGACTAGCTATGGAAAACCCTAGGAGGATGTAAACCCTTTTACTCCTTCCAGTATTCCTTTATGCAACAAATTATTCCAAGACAATATGATGGGCTTAGTGGAGTTGTATGTCTTTATACTTCCCAAAATATTAGAAAAATAACCTTGTGACCAAGAAAAGAAGTAATAAGATGAATGATTCCTTACCTAGTACACGCATTAATAATATAAACTCCTTTTAACCAAGAAAATCCACCATAAAAGCAAGAAATAACCTCCAAGAAAGATAATGCCTTGCTTATTCATCCAATAGCCAAATCAAACCATAGCAAGAGATGGTAGCAAGAGAGATAGCAAAATTTCTCAAGTAGGGTGCAAATTTCAGCCAAGAATCCTCTCCAATATGGGAGAGTTATGATGTGAAAATAAAATAAAATGATCTTTATTTATACAAATCCTACTACAAGTGTTTGTCCACTTAAAATTAGGGTAAACCACAAAGTAAGGGGACAACAACCCTTGCTTTTCCCCTTTACATTATTAAATTCAAATTTAACCCTAAAATACACATAAGAAACCCTAAAGAAGCATGACGTCACCCCTTAGGGAAATGTTTTGGCACCTTTGCAAGTCGTTGGAGTGGAAAGTGAAATTCGTTGGGACCTCTAGGAATTCCCCCTCATGCGCTAGGCATTTCTCCTCCAATTCAATCCCTCATCCATCAAAATGTGCCATGTGTCAGGTCAACCAACACCACCACCCCAACCCTAGCCCCAGGGTGACGTCAACCTCCTCAAAAGTGATGCTTTAGCCTCAAGAGAAAATCATTGGGCTAGCAAAGGGTTGGGTTAGGTCCTCCAAGTTGTCTCCTCAGGCCTCCAAAATATTCCATCGTCGTCTAGTGTGTGGGCCATGGCATCCAACCTGTGGGATTCAAGCCCAAAGGAGGCCCAAGTTAGGCTTGCTCTTCCAAATCTATCCACCAACTAGGTCCTATAAAGACAATGAATAATCCCTCCAAGGATATCAAGTCAAATGCATCATGATAAGTAAATCAAATCAATAAAAGAGTCATATGAACATGTACATCCAAACTAACTCATCAAAATAAACAAGTGCTCAAAGACCCCATCCAATTTTCCAAGTTTAGGTATGGGAGGGTTGACAAAGCGACCTATTGGGTGAATCGTACCTCACGTTTAGGAGTGTTTTCCAAGCATTCCCTTCTCTAAGACATGTGGAAAAAGTGACATGGATGGGGGAAAGACTCTTAGGAATGGGTTTATCACGTACAAGGAACCATAATATCTCATTTATGGGTGCCTTTGTAGAGAGTGTGTTGCACCTTCGTTTTCAATGCAACCTTTTTCCAAGCCCATTTATTGCTTTTATTATTTTTAAGATGTTTCCAAGTTGAATCCAAGGTGGGGATTCTACCTAAGAATGAAAAATAAGTCCCACCTTGGCTCTACCCTGGTCACATCATGCTTCCCCAAGTTGAAACCATGTGTGGAGATTTTACCTAAGCATGAAAAACAATGCCCACACATGCTCCAACTTGGTTGGCATTTTGCATTAGTTTTTTTCTTTTGGGTCCCATCAATTTCTTATGAGAGACATTCCATTGTCCTCGAGATCCCTGGGCAAGCATCTAGAAGATTTATGTTTGTATTTTATCTTTTTTCAGGTACAAGCCTCTAGGCCTTCAACCCCTTATTCCCATGAAATGAGGGACAATCCCATATTGGGTCAGGACACTTGAAAATCCCAAAAGGTAAGGAGATGAGGGGATGAAGTGTGGAAAGTGACAAGTATGGTCAGGAATGACATGATGACTCATCAATAGGACCTCCCAATAGCACACCTATCCCTAAGGGTGACCCACTTACTAGGGCGCAATGTCAACCACCAAAGTGAAACATGACAAAGAGCATAATGTCCAAGAAAACATTACATAATCAAAAGCAGTTATAGATGCAACAAACTCAAATGCCTCAAATATTGAAATGACACTCACCATGATAAATGGCTTGTACCTCATGGAGCAAGACCCAATGTCTTTAGGAAGCCAGTTGATGTGGTGGATATCGTCGTGATGAACATGGAACTGTGGTGGCGAGGTGGGCCTTTGTTTTTGCAAGTGGACATTGTTGATCAAGTTGTCTCTCAGTACTCCATGTTTGCAACATGAGGACCTTGATACATCATATCCTTAGTTATCCCTAGGAGTTGGGGATAACAGTTTACTCATATCGCATGAGACGTTCTCATTGGCATACTTTAGTGGTAGCTTACCTTCGTCTAGATTGAATACCTCCTTTGCTAATTCATCCGCTGTGACATTTATCTCCATGTAGATGTGTGTGAACCAAAGATCCTAAAATGCGGTAGCCGATGATTATTCCCTATGGAGAACATGTGATAAGATGGTATGTTGCATCTAGCTTGGTGTTTCATTCATTAGTATGCCATTTTTTAATATGGTTACAATACCAAAGATGTGGTGTTGATTTTGGTGTCTAGATATAGTGTTATGGAAATCCCTTGTAATCCTGCATAGTTGTTGGATTGTCTACATGTCCCCTGCTCAAAAGAAATAAATCGTTATTGTAAATAATTATACCTCTAGCCCCACTCAACCCTGGGTTTCCACAATATCCCCCATTATAGAATAAATATGGGATGGACGAATCCACTTCCAAATGTGCATTCATACATCACAATCTTTGTTTCTTGGATAATTGTGTCGATAGTAATAAGATTTCGAATTTATAAACTATATTGATGGGGGATGACACTTTATCCATGAATATCACATTTTTCCTTGTAGACCATGTACCTTATATGGTGTGTAAAGGATGAGTGATAAGATGATATAGGGTTCCCCTTGTTTCATACCATCTATTCTAGGCCTATTCTATGGTATATCCTTCTCAATGTGCACATGAACCTAAGGTTTCTATAGCACTAAAAACATCATGGGGAAAGTGGAAGTGTACAAATATGTGATTGACAAACTCAAAGTGTTCTCTACACAAGAAGCATATGTTTGGTCCTTCCCATCCCATGCACTAAATATTGTCCCATGTCAACATTCAGATATGTGATGAGAGCTAGGTGAAGGTGTTTGTTTTGGTGGTGCTTAAAGATTCCACATGCCTCACCACCACCAAGGTGGATTATCCTCATCAATATGACTAAAACATGGATTGTACCCTAATTTCATCACATGTGTATCTCCATCTAGATTCCTTGCTCATTTGAGTTTATAATGTTAATTAGTGAGGAGGTAATTAATGAGATCAAGAACCTTCTGTATTGATTCCATATTTGTTCTTTTGGCCCCAAGAGTCCTAACTTCTCCACCAATTTCCATCCAAATAGTTAATGACCCTCCTTGAGTGGATAAAAAGTGTCATACATAGATATTATGTTCTATTATTTAAGTTGTTAAACAAACCATCTATGAATATGATACATTTAGGAATGCCTAAAACTTCATATTTTCCTATGTGAATCTTTTCCCCATCCCTAGAATACCATTCTCAATGGTTACCAACAATGTCAGAACTATGGATTATTGCTTTCTAGAAGATGGAGCCACCCATATGCTTTTTGGGATACAAATAAATCCATTCAAGTATGGTATGTGGTTCTATGTATTTTTTGTACAATATATTTTTCCAAAATCCATTCTTTGTGATTAAACCCCAAACCATTTTTGTAGGTAATGCTTTTGAGAAAAATGATAGTTCCTTCAAACCCCATGTACCTTCTAATTTTGGATGTGAAATAATTTCACATTTGATCAACGATATGATTTTGGGTTCCTTGTTCCTTGACCACAAGTAATTCGTGCATAAATTTATTATATTTGTTACCATCTACTAAGGGAGAAATGACAAGGACATCAATGTAATGGAATGGCCTCTAGTACACTTTTGAGAATACTGAGTGTTTTAGCTAGAGATATCTGTCAATAGAACCAAATACCGATGCATTTTTTTATTTTGTTAAAAGGCCATATCTAGTCCTTGAGGAGGTAGTCGTTTTCTTTCATGTAGAAACCCAAATATTTTTTGCATTCATCTAAGGTGTTTATGGTTAAAGTAAAGAATCTATGGATCATGTTGTGTGTGGCTTGGGCTACATGGTTAAAAAATGGTAAATTTTATCAAGGTTATTTCCATCCACGTGTAGGAGGATAGTAGCTTAAATATTCTATCTAGACATTTAGCTTCTTGCATAATAATATTTCCAAAGATGACTATATTATCCACAAACAAAATGTGGATACTATAGGTTCCTTTAGTAATTTTTACGCCCCTGAGTTGTCCAGTGGAGAGATCATGTGGTATGTGTTTGCTTAAGACTTCAACAATTATAAGGAATAAAAGGAGGGAGAGTGGCACCATTGACGAAGCCTATAGGAGGGAGAGAAGAAAGAAGAATTAGATCCATTAACAAGGACTTCATAGGTCTCTAATTGGTAACAATTCTTAATCCAATTTATGAAATTTGGAGCAAACCCTAATTGGGTGATAATGAGTCTTAAGAGTGAAAGATGTCCAAGATTTGGTTTTGATGGTATGCAAAGGTTCCTGTGTTGTTTTTATTGCATCATGAAATTGTTGATTATCAAGAAAACCAAATTGTTCAGGGAATATGTGGATAGAGAGGATAGGTTTTAGATCAACAATTATAATTTATAATAGTATCTTATATACATAGTTTCATAGTTATATAGGTCGTGTTATCCCCGATTTTTAGGGATAACTAGGACATCATGTCTCGAGGCCCACAGGTCCTAGACATGGAGTATCGAGAGCAGGATTGACTTGAGTATGGCCTTAGAGGGCCCATCCTTTTGATCTTCCATCAACTTTGTATTGTCAGCAACAACAACATCCATCACCATCGGCTTGCTCTTGTATCAGAAGAGGTTCTTGATCCATGAGGTAATTGCTCCAGGTATCATGGTATGTGTCACTTTTGATCATTGAAACCTTTAAATATATGCATTTGATTCCTTTTATCTCTAACAACTGCTTGGATCTTACATTATCCCACTTGACCATGCTTGGGGAGATTGACAGGGTGCCCTAGCAAGCCTATGCCCATAGGTCTTGGTTTTCCACTGGGGGGATTTCTGAAAAGCCATCGCCCACTCCCATCATAGCACCATCGTTTCATCTTGTCTCCCGCTCATTTATCCCATTCCCCTTGTCTGGGAATTGGATGAACTGTTTGTAGGATTGCACCTTATCTCGTGGGAAGAAGGGGCTAAAGGCCCAAAAGGTAAAGCCAGTTGGTAAAATATAAAAGCCTAAAAATAAAACCTCGAGATGCTTCGCCCAGGGATCCCCAAGAAAGCAATAAAAGGCCTCTCAGCAAGAAACAAGAGGGACCCGAAAAATAACAAACAAGACCTAGTCAAGAGGATAGGGGGTCTCATAACGAGCCAACCTATTAGGTTCATGGGTTCCTAACAGTATGAAATTGCCACCATCTGGTTACCACACCAGGGTAATGACCTTTGGTTGCATGGCCAAGGGAAAGGGGGTATCATCACAATCTAGCCTTCTCATCTCTGTGAAAGTACTTGTGGGTAACACTGTTAGCTCTGGTCACCATGCCAACGCAGTGTCCTCTGGTTAGCCCTTGAATAAAAAGAAGAAGAAAATAAAAATAAAAAAGAAAAGAATAAAGGTAAGAATGGGCTTGGAAAAATTACATCCATGGAAGGTACAACTCACCTTCTACAAAGGCACCCACAGATAACATTATGCATCCCTGGCTCTCACTTCACCCACATGTCTGGACATCCCCTAGACACATCACCTCACTTACATGGCTTGGATGAAACCTTCCTGGAGACTTCCCTTTTCTTGTGGATACTAGCCCAATAGGACGTCTTACCTTTTTTCTCCAATCTTGTATTGTAGGTTTTTGTAATGTCTTTGAGATATTGACCGATGTATCAGGGTTTTTATACATATGTTTAATAATATTAATGATGAAATGTGATTGACATTGCTATGATCCCTCTGACTAATGAGCCCATGGAGGGTGTAGCTCTTGATGTGCAGGACCATGCCCAATGAACAAGTACCATTTGGACTGGTACACATGGGGAGATGATCAGTTCAGACCTCCATGGGGCTGAAGAGCCCACCAGATGGATGTTGAGACCCCGTCAGGGGGCAGAGACAGGACGATGGTTGATCAAGGTTTTTTCACCAGAGAAGAAGAGGACGTTTCATCAGAGGCACTTTGGCAGAGCCTGGCCTAGGGGGATTAACCCACTTCCAGTGAAACGTTTTCCCTGGATGGCCCAGGATGTCACCTATGAGCTCATGATGTCACCTTGAGCGTGTGACAGTTTGACAGGGTAGTTGGAACGTGTGGCATGATGGAGAGGCCCAAAGAGGGCTAATGTTTTTCTCTTTATTGTTGCATTTTCCCTAAAAGGGGCTAACGTCTCCCTTAGAAGGGGTGATGTCTCACCTTTTTCTCAATTAGGTTTTAAAAGAGAACATTTAATGTAGAAACAATGTGATTTTGGTATTATGGCCTTGTCAGCCTTTTTATGACCTAAAAAAGTAAATTAGGTCATTGATACACTATATATTGAGGAGTTTTA